>JANRGW010040891.1:16574-28981 GCA_024733675.1 Psilopsiagon aymara
GGGGTGAAAAATAAATAGAAACTTTTCAGTTTACTTTAATGGCAGCTCAGTCTGCCTCTCAGGAAACAAGCAGCAATTATATACATCTATGTCTGGGCATGTCCTTGAAATGTGTTCATTTTCTTCACACATAGGTTTTAATAAACTGCAATCCTGTCTTAGAATAGTACCTAAAATGCTGTGTGTCTTTCCCATCAAAATATTTAACAGTGCAGTAGCTCTCCTTTCATCAATACTGAAACATCTTAAAATACACTTTGTATATTTTTGTATGCATTTGTTGACGCAAACAAACTCCACCCCCAAAGGCTTCCAGCACAAATGCTGACTATTTCCAGAAATTAAAATTCATCACACAATATGAAAATTCATTTTGGCATTCCAAAATTATGTTCCTCTTTCTCTTGCATTAATTTTAAAACAATTTCTATAGCTTATGGTATGTCATACACTACTGCAGTTGGCACATGACAACACGACATAGCATAACGTAATACGAAGTAACGCCATAGCTGAAATACTGTATTACCTTACTGGGTGGCACTATCTTTTAAAATCATTACTGTGTGCTGCTTTCTATCACTGAATGAAACCTATTTCCTTGATCACAGTGTTTTTTTGTGAAGAGCTGGTATGTCACTCCCATCCAAGTATTTCCTGTTTGTGTTGGAACTGAACACTCTGGTGAATTGTTTCAACCCAGCAGAAACAGGGGGCAATTACATTGAGAAGATAAAATGTTCCAGGGAATAGTAAACAAAAGCCAAATGTAATGATTTTTTTAAAACAGTACAATAAAATATAGTCCCACTGAAGTAATAAACTGATTTCAGAATACTAAAACCAGCGTAAATAATACAAGAATTAAAAACAGAAAATACAACAGTTAAAAATCTTATAACAAAATTTCAAACTCCAAGGTAAAATTCACAATTTTATAAATAGATATAGTATTTTTAAATTTCTGTACCATGAGATGTAGGAAAAATAGATTCAAATGTTATTTGTCTTTTAATTCAGAATGAAAACAAATTTTCAATGGCCAAATTTCCTGAACACATAAACTCCATGTTTTGATCAGAACTGGTATTTACGCAAACAGGTTAGAAGAAAATTCCTTTTTCAAAAAGCACCACATGGTTATAAACCAGCATGAGTCTGCACAAGCATTTAATTAAAACTGTTTAAATTCAGAATGATATTAATAAACCATGAAGGAATTCAGTCATTGTTCCAATATCAATTCATATTTCATCACCATGCACAGTGTAAGGTTATATATAGATTTCTTAATGGCCCAAAATGCTGCCCATCAGCATAATAGGGAAGCACAAGTTGAAGTAAAACCATGTAATTATACACAAACCATTTATGTTCAGTCCTGCCAAGAAAAACATTAACAAGAGTATTGCTTGCATGACCAATTAATTCCTGCAGAAGGCTTAGTGCATAGGACCATGAATGAGGCTCTTCACCTGCAATCCCTGAGCTCCCCAGCCCTACACTGGCTGCTCTTCTGTCCTGGCTGGGTGTAAATGACATCGGACATCATTCGCTAACAGTTTATAGGATGGTTAAAGTTGTTCAGTTACCAGAAAAGCCACAGTCACAGCCTATCAATCAGCAACAGCAGCTGGAGAGAGTAGCTCTGAAGTTATTAATCTGATTCAGTAACACCAGGGTCTACAACTGAGTGAATATGCCTGAATATATCAGTTGTAAGGATGTTCTGCATCAGCAGCATAAAGTTGCCATGAAACTAGCAAGAACAGAGACTTTCATGTAAAATTCAAGATGCCATAAAACCATCCACTCAGTGGGGTTCACCTGGACACATAGAGGTTGTGAAAGAAGCCTTCACATTCATTCTTTGCATTTATTATTTGCAGTCTTGTTTTCCCAGAACTCTAGATTCAGAGTCACCTTTTGATAAGAGCAGCCCATTATGAGAACTGCCACCACCCTGAGAAAAAGCTTCCAGTGAAATCAAATGTGGCAGCCTACGTGGTCAGCAGAGATTGTATCTCAATGTTGCATTCTTCACACTTCGACTCCACCATAAAAGAAATTCATTTCAGGATTTCTTGCCTCATGATCAGATGCCCACAGAGTTATGTCTCTGAATGAATTCATCTCCTGCAGTATCACCTCCCACATCAGTTGTATTTCTGGGGCAACTACTAAAATCAGCAGAGAAGCTCCAAAATGCAGAAAATGAAGGACTTACAGGAACAGTCTGCTTCTAGCTGGATGAAAGTTTGATCATGGCCACATCATGTACACAGGACTATGCATGGAACTTGGTATCAGTGCAGTGAAGATTTTCATATTTCATACATTTAAAGTTGACTTGGGACTGGAGTCTATACTGAAAAGACATAAGGAGGGTTACATACTCCATGTTTTTCCAAATAACTTCTGCAAAACTCATGATTGTGATTTAGCTTAGCTCCAGCTGTTCCTCACAGATATCTAGAATGCACAGCAACTGCATTGCAATTGGTGAAAATGGGCTGTAACTGACTTCAGTAGGTTCAAGATGATAATAGTGCTCTGCCATCTTTCTAAATGTATAACTCTCCTCATCCAAATGAAAACCTCCAGCACAATAACAAGATACGTATTTTCAATGAATGGGAAAAGTGGGGTTTACTGTAATTATTTTCTTTTTTAAAGCTTGGAGCTAAATGTTAAGGAAGTGGGTGCATAGGCAAGCCCCAGTGAGAACCCAACTGTACAGCTAAAAAGGCTAGCATGAGGGTGCCATTGTAACTTGGAACATTTGTCAAGACAGGTAAGTACCACTCTATGAATGCCTGTAGGTATTTGGAGCCTGGCTGTCTACCAGTTCATCACGATTGTTCCTTCTTCTGAAGGATGTTGAACACCTTTTCTGAACTTGGAGATTGCACTTCCATGTCTCTCTCCTTCACCACAAGGCTGCAAAAAGGTCTGAGGCATCATGAAGAGTTACCAGAAAGTGCTGTTAAGTTTAAAGGAGCTTGATCCCTGCAGGAGGGGGAAATGAGAGGTGACTGCAGTTACGGCCAAGGCTCTGCTTGCTGACTCTGATTTTTGGCAGCAGAACAGCTCCTCTAAGGCAAGGTAATGTTTGTTCCTGTAGCCAGCAAATACAGCCAGTTCTCACCCTCATCCCTGGAGGAACCAAGCTGCTGCTGAATCAGGATTACACAAAGATGAATGAGCCCAACGGGAAGGGGCAGGGAAGCAGAGACAGCTCACACTCATAAAATGAGAAACACAGAGTTAGAAGAATTATAGAAACTATAAAATTCATCTGCACTTTGGAAGGTTCTTCTATCCTCAGAGCCTGGGAAGTCCTTTCCCCCCCAGTAATTCCTCTTTTATATCATCCAAACCTCAAATTCCTCTCTTGAAATGAATGTGGATGCTGCTATATTTCCCTGTGGTTATTGCTGAATGACTCAAAACTTTTCCCTCCCTTTTCCTGTGGGACCAAGGGGCTACATCAACCACCAGCAAAATTCTGTATTCTGTGTTTTATTTCTGTGAAAGAAGCAGCATCTGAGCCAATACGACATGAAAATGGCTTATGCATTTCAGCTTTCTTTAACTGCAAACACAAATACTATCAATATGTAAATCAAAATACAAAACATAAATTTAAGCTCTTTGGCTGAGTCGAGGCTTGCAGGGGTAAACAAAGTATACACAGCTCCATAGTAGATTCACTTGGATATCCTGCCTTTACAACAACATACACTATTGCTTCTATGAGCTGGGCCAAGGCAAACTGTCTCAAAGCATCCTTGCTGTGTTGCCACAAACACTCCACACCTAATGTACATTAACCAGCCACATCTCCAGCAGGCTCTTCCTAGGACTTGTCTGGTAAGGTCAATGGAGAGAAGATCAGTATCAGGAACATCTCACAGTTTCAAAGCTGGACTCACTGCTAAATGCAGCAGTGCCAGCAGATACAAGGCTGAGCAATGACTTCTTTGCCTTGGTATTCACCAATAAGGTCTCTCAGACATGTGTGCCTAGAAGCAATGGTCAGGGAGAAGAGAAACTCAAAAAAGGGGCAAAGAATTGATTCAGTGGTTTCTTGGGAAACCGTGATGTATACAAGTCCATGCAACTAGACAGAGTTTGTCCAAGGGTCCCAAAAGACCTGGCTTACGTCATTGTAATATGTCATTGCAAGTCATCTTTACCATCTCTGGAAGGGGGAAAGGGGGCTTACCAGTGACTAGAGAAAGACAACTGTTGCACCCATCTTCAGAAAGAGAAAGAAGGAAAACCTACGAAACTTACAGGCCAGTAAGCTTCATTTTGATCTCCAGGATTATCCTTGAGCAAGTCTCGTTGGCTTCTGGGCAGACAAAGCAGAAGGTGGTGACTGGGAACCAAGGGTAAATCATGACCAACCTCAGTGCATTGTGACAAAATGGCTAGACCTGAAGATGAGGTCAAGAACATTAAAAGCAGGCCAGCTGCCTGTTACCGATTTTAAAATACACTTTCTAAAGAATAATGCAGTGCAAAACTAGTAATGCTCTGAAACTAGAAAATTAAATGGCAACTCAAGAACTAAACCCTTCCATACCTAAACCTTCAAACAACCCTAGTAACAGTGGTCAGGTGGTGCCTCTGGTGCCTTGTCTTGTTTTCCTTCCCTTTGGAAGTGTTTCTTGCTTGCATTGCATATGGCACATGGACTGAACATGGTGTCTGCTGCTGCTCTGTGCTTCACGCTCCTCACTGCTTTAGCAGTTCTCTATTGCCAGAGAAACTCCAGAGATCTCCAAATCATAGGGGAAAAGTTTGAATGAACAGGTGTTCATTTACTTGTTCTGCAGTTCCTGCTGATTTTGACAGGTTTTGACCCCAAATTGCTCTGTCGTCAAACATATCCAGTCTCTTGTCATGAAGAAAGCAGTATTGAAAATGACAGCATGAAGACTCTGCACTTCAGAGTGTTATTTTATAAATGTACAGCAGAATCCTTCCCTCTCCATTCCCAACTGTCCCTGCAGTAACAACAGAGGCAGTGAGCAATGCGGAGCTTCGCTCTCACTCTCTGTGCTTCTGCCTCTCTGGGAGGCAGAGAACTGGCGGACTCGCTGCGCTCTGTTAGCACTGAGCAGATGTGTCGTTGCCAGAGCATGAGGGAGTTTTTTCAATCCCAATGCTCTGCTGTAGCACCTGCATTAAAACGGGCTAGTAACAGTGCTTAGTGGTTGAACTTTAAACCGAAATGCCTGGAATATCTTTTACAAAAGGCTCTTCAAGTCAGCTGCATGCTGAGCAGTCATCTTCCAAGTAGGAAAAAGGGTGGTCTCTGTTCTACCTTGGGAGGTCTGGGTGGCTACTGCTGAGGCTGGAAGAACCATCTGTAGCCTGTAACTTATTGCTTATAGATAAGTTTGTAGGTAATTGTACATGGATCTCAGAAAAATATGGATGCACGTATTTCTCATAGATTTCTCAAGTAGAGAAAAATTACTTTTCTATTGGTGGAGAATGCTTTGTAGGGCTTTTAGAAGACCTGACAGCCTGGGGTGACATAAAAAAGGCCAAAATCAGCTTGTTCCTTTGCGTCCTCTCCATAACACATTTGGGGTTATGTCTTCCCTTTACAGGGTTGCATGATAGATGGAAGATTAAAATCACTGGCCACCATGGTCATTCTTTCTTCATTCTTCAACTGGTTTTGGCCTTCACTAAAGTTACCCAATACTTTCCATTATAAGGACCTTGTAGCTTTGCCAAAGTTCAGTCATTCTAGCTGTAATTTCTCCTGCTGGCTGGATGCCTCTGGCTGATTTTGTTTGGACTTCTTTTGATATTTTTTATTTTTTTTTTTGGAAAATTCTCAGTCATTTCCAAGAAACAACCTAAGGGAAAATGTATATATTGTTGTCTGTGTCAAGAATTTATAGACGTTTTCTTTTAAAACCTCTCATTTCCCAGGCTTTGGAGCACAGTCCTGAAATCTGGTGGGTGGATGATCTTTGCACCTGGAATGGCCTTTTCTCTTTTCCAGTATAAATCTGCACAGCATGGAAGCAAGATGTCAGCCACAGTGTAGTGAAGAAAACTTTAAGTCTTTTCAGAGTTCTGCTTCACTTCTTGCAAAAGTCAGAGAAGAGGCAAGGGAAAAAGAAATTCTTATTTTCAAAGCTGGTGGCCTCAGTGCTAGAGAATAAACAGGCAATGCCCATGTGTGATGAGTAACTGATCTGGGTCTGCTTAGGGTGGTGTTCATTTTCTTCCCAGCAGCCTACACAGTGCCATGGCTTAGATTTGTGACCAAAACAGTCTTGATAACACACCAGTGTTTTTGCTGTTGTTGAGAAGTGCTTGTACACCATCAAGGCCTTCTCTGTTTCTAACTGTTCTGCCTCAGTAAGTAGGCTGGGAGTAGGGAAGAGGCTGGGAGGGGACAGTTGGCCTGAAGTGGCCAGAGAGATAATCCATACTATATACATCATGCTCAGCAATAAAACAGAGATTCTTTTTAAAAAGTAGCTGCTGCTTGGAGGCCAGCTGGGCATTGGTCTCCTGGTGGGACTTGAGGAGTGATTGCTTTTGCAATTTGGGATTATTTCCACACCCCACTCACTTATTAAACTGCCTTCATCTCGACCCATGAGTTTTTCTCACTTTTGTGCTTCCAATTCTCTCCCCCATCCATCTGGGGAAAGCGAAGGAGCGACTGGGTGAGTGTTGAGCTGCCACTGGCTGGCCTCAACCCACCCCAGCAGCCCAGCAATACCAAGCTCATCCTAGTTTACCGCTACCAATGACTATCTTAACAGTCCTGATAGAAGCGCTATGGTATCATTTGCAGAAGGGCTGAGTACTCACGCCTGCCATGGAAGTCAATGTATCTAGACTTCAAGCATGTAAAATACTGTGTATGACTGTAGGTGGATCACTGGGTATATGCTGTCTGCAGCACACCTAACGTCCTGACCTCTCAATTGCTCACATGCAGGATTTGGCTCAGAGTATGCCAGGATTGCTCTTTGCAGCTTTCATACAGAGCAGGGAGAAGAAGGGCAAAAGCAGCATCAGGAGTAGCTGAGTCTTTTGGGGCTGTGACTAAGATTTTAGCCAGGCTTGCAAAGTGGAAAGTGGAAGATGCCCCTGAGTGTGTAGTGTAAACACTCACTGTAACACTGGGTGCCCTGAGAAATCACAACACTTCAAGTTACTCACTTCTTATGAAAGCATATCTTTTAACTTTAATCTTACTGTGGCTCTATTCTATAAAATGGAGGTAATAATGTTCCTTATGGCTTGCAAAGTTTAATTAACTTTCATGAAGCACATAAATGCTTCCCTGATGATAGGCATAGAGGAAATCAACAATTTTATCTTCAGAGCAGAGCATGAATGTTGCAGGGAATGGGACCTAGAGGAACAATGAAGAGATAAAACATCGAAAGGGTGCTCACTAAATTATTTTAATCCCTTCTCTGTACTGAATAAATGGAGTTACTGGAGAAAAAATAACACATGATTATAAATATCATAAATATCAATACTTTTAATCAGTAGGAATAAATATATATTGTCAATAATTCCAAACATACGCAGTTAAGTTATGGTCCCATAGGAAATCTTTCTCCTCGCATTTGCTAACTTGTAAGTGCTCAGTTTCACCACCTCAGTACTGTTCTTTGACCACAGTTATTTGTGTGTGGTATTCATGAAGTCTTACAAAATGAAAAAGACATAGTATCTCCCCAAAGCTTTCATAATATTTTCAGTGAATACCTAATGTCCTGTAATCTACTGGAAAGAAGACAGAAATACTGCATCGGAAGCAACTGTAGATAATATAATCTCAGAAGCAATATACAAGGGACCAATGCAAACTTAGTATATATGATTAAAAAGCATTACTAGACTGGGTATCTTTTATTGTCATTGTGCCCTCACAAGCAAAACTTGAAAGGCTCAACACTCTCCATAAAAAGAAATTTACATAAATGAGAAGTGTGTTGTATATAGTGAGCAAAATACAATTGCAATCTTGATGTTCCCTGATTTTCAAAGTTTTTTCTGTACTTTTGGGGCCAAATTCAGAGCTGAAGAATTATAATTTAATATTCCCCTGGACCTACTTACACCCACTTGTTGAAGCTTCAGGGAGTCCTTGTGGGTGTAACTCACAGGCGGAAGAGCCAAAATACATTGCAATAATGTTAACTTAATGTAGGGAGGATTCACTCTTTTTATTTGCTTTTCTTGCTGTGCTCCTCTGCTGTGGCCAAGAGTATACAAGCCGCACTCACTTAGCCTCTGCTTGACTTTGAGGTCTGCACTGCAAGGCAAATGTTCAGGAAGACCATATATGATGCATTTAGACTTGCCATATGAATTTATGTTCACATAGTAAATTTGGCAAGAATACACACCCAAACCTATCCATGTGTGTGTCTAAGTAGATTACATCAACTTCGCTTCCTCTAGTGCCAGATGAGACACCTCTGTGCATCACTTTATATCTGGCAGAAGTCACACAGCCAAACAGGAGCGTGAAGAACACACTCAGTTGTCCCTCAATCCCAGATGAAACGTGTGGCATGTAACATCAGCAGAAGGATGCTCCTCTGGGCTGACAGAGCCCAGTTCTCTTTTTGTGCTTCCAGGCTTCCACTGATGATAACTGATATACAAAACGTCACTGGCATTTGGACAGTCTCAAAACATGGCAAGATCTTTACCTCCTTTCATCAATGTGAACCCAGCCCTGGCCCATATCATTTTGACATACTCCAGCTGAAGGGCTGACCTGATTAGACCTCAGGCAATAGGAACAGGAAACTATTTCTGAGGAAATCAGTAATATTTTACTGTGTTTGTTGAAAGAAACATATAAATGTTATTTGTTATTATACAAATGTTATTACTAATGCATAAAAATCTACTCCTGCAAGCATCCTAATAAAAATTGGCACTTGTTATTTGGTCATGGTTTGGCTGTCTTCAGCATTTAAGCATTCTAGCAGTAATGGAATTACTTTTCATTATGTAAAATTTTGGAGCACAAAAGTAAAATATTTTCTTGGTTTAAATATTTAGCAGACACAACAGTTACAATTCTCTTAGGCAATCTGACAAAATATTGTGCAAGGAAATTGGTCTATAAATTGCCAGAATAAAATTTCCCGAACTTTCTAAACTGAAAATAATCACACTTCGTTCAAAGTATGAACAAGACCCATAATGATCTGTTTCATCAAATATCAAAAATAAGAAGCAATGGTCTCTAAATATCATCTGCAGTTATTTGTAATAGCTGTACTTTTAATTACATTCCAGCATTTTGCTTTTCTTTAAATTTAGAACAATGTGAATGTCCAGCCTTTATCTAGAGCTGTCTTCTGCTTTCCTTCTAAGAAATACAGTTTCTAAAAGAAAAATGTCACAGTAATCTAAAGACAAGAGAATTGGTGAATGGAGCCTTCCATGCTCTATATTCAAACTTTATCTAGAACAAGTCTGTGTCTTTGAGTAATTCTGGCATAACAAAAAGGTGTTTCGCCACTTCAGTTTCCAGTTAATCAAAGGGTAGGAAAGGAAAACCAAAACCCCACCTTGCTTGTCAGAGGCAAATCTAGATAACCAAATACTTCCAAATTCTGATACTAATTACCCAGATTAAGGAAAAACTCATCTGCAGATTTAACAATGTTATTAGTAAATAACTTCACCATTTGTTCAGGATCATTTACAAACTCATTACTCAGATCCAAGGATAACGTCTTCACTCTGGGCACAGGTCCAAAATGGTCATTAACAACAATATGAAATTGTTGTGGAGAAAAAGATTTATCATTAAAATGTGCTATAATACTTAACTCTAACTTTTCAAATGCACATTTCATATTGAATCCAAATGGTTGAGACAGATGATCTTCCACATATGGTTCCCATGTCACATGCAGCTCTTCTCAATGACGCATGCAATTTTGGGGATTTTTTTATATAATTATTGTCCTTTGTATTGCATGTGGCCCCAGGCAATGAGAGGGCTGCCAATCAAAGATGAGTGCCACACATACCTCCATGTGTGTGGAGTAAGGCTTCCAGCATCAACAAGAGCGGCCAAATAGCCAGAGAGCTTGTGGTCAGAGAAGAGAGTTTGTAGGTTAGGCTGTGGGAAAGAGACGGAGGAGAGTAATGGTCCATTGTGAAGTGCAATCAACGTGAATAGGAAATGTGCACATTACCTCTGGTTTTAGATCATTTCAGCAAAGTCTGTGCAATGTATTCTGAAGTGCACACAAGGAGATTAAATTTGCATCTTTTTCTTTTGGATTACTGCCAAATTTGGACACAATTTGCAGAGTAAAAGTGAGTGAGACATGTTTTAAATGGACTTCCTTGATAATCAAGAGAAGGCTGTAGCAAGGAAAAAATGAACTACAGACACGTGGCTGGTAAGTGCTTGAAGTCACACTATGCCATAGCAACTGCAACACTCTCACTTGGGTACCTTATTTCAGCATTTGATTAATAAATTGCCATAGTTCCATATAAACAAGCTGTATTAAGCTATTATGTAAACATTTCTAATCAAGAATGATTTGCTTAGATCCTCCAGACCTTCTCTGACTCAGAATCTGGCTGCAGTATGGGATCACTTTGTGACAGGCAGCCTGTTGTGGTCGTCAGCTGTTGTTACATTATTATTATTGGATGAAAGAACAGGCCTCATAATTTATGTCCCCAACTAGAGCAATGAAAAAGTCCCTAAAATATAGTGTTTCTGTAAAATTAGATTTCCCTAGAACACAGACTAAAGTTTCCTTAAAATAAAAAGAATATAAAAAAATGCTTGCAGATTTTTCAGAGATCAGTGGTTTAAACCAGGGAGGCAGTGTAATTGTGTTTGTCATATTTCACTATAACTTTAAATGAAACTTGAAAAATACAAAAGAGCGTATAAAAGGTTCAAGCTGGTGAATGCCCAGGAATAGGAAATGCTGGTTACATATTGCACCCTGTATTATGTACTGTATTGCACCCTAAATATGTAGGTATTCAGTGGTTTACCTAGCTAGTAGGAATATCTCTTGAGCCCTATGTAGTAAGAAATGAAATTCAAGTTCTGGGAGGTCAAACTTCATGGGGAGCTCGCACCTGAGCACAAAAAAGAGGGTGAGTCTGAAAGTGGACCCTGATTTGGTTGTTCAGGGTCAGCACCTATCTGAAACACAGGCAGGCAAGGAGTGCTGGACAGAGGCTGCTCTTCTTACCTGAAACCAAGTCGGCTGGCATATCTGCATGGTTGCTAGGGATGAAATTTGGAAGAACTGAACACAGTTTCTTTTAAGGCCACCGGTTGTGTCGCTGGGTGATTCCCAGTGTCCTTGTGCATGTAACTGCAGGCAGAGCTCATGGGGCATGGGAAGAGTAGAAGCTCATCAGCCATCTAAATATATAACCTATTTATAAAAAATTCAATGTGGAAAACAACTTACACAATTAAAAGATAATATAGAAACTTATTTTAGACATATAAAGTGCCCTGTTATGTCTGCAAATTAAATATTTTAAAATCGCAAGACTTTCTTATTTTTATGTTTTTTTAAAGCAGTACTTTTGCACTGTGCTTTCAAATATAAGTACTTTTCTTCTGAAGAAACGAAGCTTTATTATTGGTTTCATACAGCCAATGGAATAAATGAAAAGATTCCTTCTTGGAAACATTCTCACGGGCTTTGGATGGGAGTCTATAGTTTTTAGTCTGGGTAGCTGAATGATACTGATTCCTCAGTATGAAAATTGTAAGTTAACTTAAGATCCAAAACAAATCACACACCTGAGTGAACATTAACTGATCTGAGAAACACTGCAGGAACTGCTGTCCTAATCCAACACAGGACAGCACCTGTAACTACTTGGTGACTGTATTCAGATTTAAGTGTTTCACTCACTACTTGTACCAAAAATAGATATTCCAGTCAATTTTCACGGGGAAACTAAAAGCTGAGTCACATCTCTTTGATATCTGAGCCCTGCTTTATAGCAGCAAATGGCTACTGCAGCTGGTATTCAAGGATTTTCATCAATCCCAAACTGAAGGTACCGCCTCCAAGTCAGCAAAATGTGCTTAAGTAGATGTCAAGTCTAGTTCTGTTGGTCTAATGACCAACGGAAGGAATTTAGATTTCTGAACAGTTTTGATTTTTCATAGAATCATAGAATAGTTAGGGTTGGAAAGGACCTTAAGATCACCTAATTCCAACCCCCCTGCCATGGGCAGGGACACCTCCCACTAAACCATATCACCCAAGGCTCTGTCCAACCTGGCCTTGAGCACCGCCGGGGATGGAGCATTCACAGCTTCCCTGGGCAACCCATTCCAGTGCCTCACCACCCTTACAGTAAAGAATTTCTTC
>JANRGW010040892.1:7785-39839 GCA_024733675.1 Psilopsiagon aymara
GCTGCCGGCTCCGGACGGGGCAGGTGACCCCTCCCCGGGCACGGCCGGCGCCTCCCCCGAGCCCTGCGACCGGCGGCCCGCCCTTCCCGGCGCGGGGGAGGCAGAGCCCGGAGCGGCAGCACGTCCGAGGCTGCGGCGGAGGAGCCGCGGGTCGCCCCTGCCCTCCCGGAGCGACCCCCGCGGCGTGGCCCGGAACCTGCGGGTCTCAGCCCGCTCCCTATCGGTGCCGCGCTCTGGCACCTGCTATTGCGGTCCCGGGAGTCCCGGCGGGCAGGTGGCCAGACGTGCCGCCTTGTCTGGGCCCTCTGAAGGTAACCTCTCTGTCCTGGAGGGCCCCACGGCTAGGGCCCACTGTGGGGTTTTAAGTGTTCTGCCATAATTATTTGTTCCTCTATGTCAAGATGTGTATCTTGACCATCTGGAGCCTGGATTAGGAACTTGAGGAATACCCTGACCGAAGGCAAAGATTCAGCAGTTTTAACTTCACCCAATGAAGTAGAGATATAGCAGGTTGGCAAGGGGGAAGGGCAAGCGAGCCAGGCTGATCCATGCATTGCCAGTGCCTCTGCTTTCTGCTGCACCAACAGCCAACGCCAGACAGGGCCCAGAGTCAGAGCAGAAGGTCCAGCACCGCAGGCCACGTTTTCTTAATGCCAGAGCTCCAATACCAGATCTGACACACCCCAGCCACAAGGTCAGAGCCAAGCTAGAAGTCTCTTTTTTCTCTACAAATGTGTTTAGAACAACAACAACAAAACCCTAACACAGCTAGAATACCACTAGAACAGGAATGGGATCTTCCATCTGGCAGTAGTGGAGCAGACAGCAAAGATTGTCTCTCCTATCCACAGCTACCACGAGCTCCATACTGTGAATTACTTTTGGTCCATATTAGATTTGTCCCACACAGTGATGGGGAAACACATAGGCCCATGCTCTTAGCGGTTGGGACCTAGCTTCTTAGTTACGAAAAGATTTTTCTGCAAGAAAAAGAAAACAGTGCTAAGTCCTTTCCATACACCCACACAAGCTACAGCCACCAGAGAAGAGCAGATTTCCACATCTCAGCATCCTGCATGGCTGGCACTAATTAAGGGTCAGGACCAGAGGCTAGACTATCGTCCCACACAGCTGAGCAAGATCAACTAAAGGGAATGATATTCCCTGCCACCTGATCTGCTCCCTTGGCCAAACCAGCAGAAGATCTCAATCCTCCAAATAATCCATACTTTGGGAACAAATAAAAGAGCTAAGATGATAATCTCATCCTGTAATGCTGCTTGAGGTGCCCCACCCTGAGCAAATACTAGGAAGGAATCTGTTATCTTCAAGGAGTGTTCAGGTAAAAAACTTCCCTCTGTTGATGGTTCTGGGCCCAGCAGATCACAATCCAAGCCAGGAGATATTTTTTGAAGAAATGTCCCTTCCAGTACTTTGAAGAATCTTTGCTAAACTTTTTAAGCATGTGCAAGAAGTAAACTCCAGACCTATGGACCTGAAGAGCAGAACTTTTCTACCTCAGGATTCAAGTGAATGACAAAAAAATAAAAGCTCTTCAGGGGTCTCCAGTGCAACCGATGAACAAGAGGGCTTCTCTCCCCCCTAATGACCAATACTCATCAGTTAAACAGAGCAAAGTTTCTTCAGGTTTGAAGGTGATTCCTTCAGCATAGCATTCACTTCCTGTTTGTCTAGAGCCTGTCCAGCCTGCTTCTCCCAAAGCGCAAAAACAGGCTACCAGATCTAGCACTTCTGAGAAGCACAAACCCACTGTACACATATGCCACCACCACTGCCAAAACATTCCAGGCACTAAACAGCTATTATAAAAACAATCTCTTTTTGATTGAAAAACTAAACCTCATCAAAACTTCAAAACAGATGGATAAGCAAAAATATGCTATGCCAACAGAAAGAAACAGCAATCACTTAAAGATGTCTGTAGGGAAGAGGGAAACACATTTTTAAAGTGATGGGAGAATAAATGAGCTGAATTTCAGGGGTAACGGGTTCCACCCAGTTGGGGATTGCCATGTCAAGAGCTCTGTATAACCTCCGATTCCAGATGCTAGTAGGAAAATGCTAAGCATGAAGTCTAGCATAAATACAACAGGGAGAACTCCCAAAACCTTAACACCAAACTCCCACTAAGCTGGAAAACTGCTGCTAAATTACAAGTTCATTTTTCACCCTAAGGAATATTTTTCACTAGTGGTAATGATAGGGTTTTTTTTTTTTCCAGGGAAATATCTCTGCACATTGCACATATGAGCTAGTGCTGTGCTATAATTGCCACAGAAAGGAAATTAACAGTATTCTAATGAGGAGTTTTGTTACTGACAAATTATCATCTTCCAAGTCTGTGAGAGCCTCTTAATTTAGGCTGTCATTTTTCCCCACTGCATCCCCTCATGACTCTTCCTTGGAAAACAGTAATTGCTGGAGAAACTAGGGAACTGTGGGCCACCACAGGGCAGATGCAGACAGAACACACAAGGGCTTCATAAGAAACTTAGGCAGAAAGAGTTTGAGATAATAAACCCCAATCCATTTTCACATTCAGTCATGGAGGCAACCCTTTCATATGACTAATGCTCCGAACAAAATGCAGATACACGTCCTTCCTGCACTGGAAGTGGCTACAAAGGTCAGCTCATGAATGTGCAATAAAAAGCTCCCAAAGTAGGGACCCAGCCAACATCTGTTAGCTAAGCCTCCTGGAGCAAATCAAAACAGTTTGTTCAAGGGTCCTTTTTTCCACCCAAAGTAGCCCCAAAGGGCTTTTACAAAACTGCCCAGCTCTCACAATTGGAACTAATGGAGCAACCTCAGCTTGATTACTGTACTGGAGGCAGCCAGCGGCCAGCCCTGGAAGGCAACTGATGAGGCAAAACACAGTATTTTGGATCAGAAGCCAAAACCACTGCACCCAAACTCACCTCTAGCAAGAAATTAGTTGGGACTGGATCAAACCACTCAGATTAACCCCTTCACACTCATGAAAACAGCAAAAAATCTTTAAGGACCACACATAGTATGAGACAGTTTTAAACTGTGCACAAAAGGTAACAGTGGCAAAGGGCTCTTCCAGTATCCACGATACTTGTCGTGGCTGGGACGATACAAGTTCAACTTCTAGGGTCAATGCGAATTAGGCTGTACGTGCTGCCTTTTGGTTTCTCCCTGATTCATGGATACTTTCCTTCCTGAAGAGAAGAAATAGTGGGAAAAAACTAAGGTCCAATCTCTTCTCTGATTTCTAACTTGTGTTGAAAGACTGTCCTCCTAACCCTCCCTATTCCCCATGTTATACTTAGGACTTTTTCAAGTCCAGCACTGAAAAAGCAGACTCTAGTCTTTCTACCTGCCGCTGCCTCCTGCCCCAGTGGCTGCAATTGGTTGCAGTTAGAGCTCATTGGCCTTTTGGTTGTAGCTGAGGAAGTAATTAAATTCCCCATTAATCATTTTTTGGGGTGTTTGTCTTAAGAGCTCACTCTTCTATCAGGCCAACCCTTAAAATGTGGTTCTGCTCCTTTTTAAGCGTCACCTGATGGGATCACAGCACACAGTGGTAGGTTTCATTCCAAATTAAAAGAATTGTTTGGAATGGAGACCAGTTAATAACTTAAGGTTCATTTCTAACATAAAATAAGCCATGCTTACAGTTAATCCTGATCTGACAAGCTTTCTGGCAGGTAAAAGCTGAGGAGTGAAGGATGCATCTCCAAGAAGAGGAACTGAGATCTTTCTCCTCTCAGTGACTTGATAACACAGCAAGGTGATGCACACATCAGACCGAACAGGAAGAGGAGACAAGAGTCTGGTTTTGGAAAATACAGTGAAAGTTGTTAGGACTCTGACCAGACCAGAGGAAATAGACCAATTCACTGTTAAGAGAGCACCGAGGTGCAGTTGGCGCCTTGCTCTCTCAAGGCGCAGTTGGCAGGGGCTCCCTGCTGACCAGCACTCAACAGCAAGAGCTCAACTTTTGCTGCATTTTTGTCTTTGCTCCACAAATAGAATACTTTCTCCTCCAGTGCCTGTAATCCTCACAAGATCCAGGGGGTGAAGGTGGCTGCTCGGTAAGAGGTGGCACAGCTGCGCGGGTTTCCACAGTGAACATCAGCCAGCTGCCCAGAGTTGGGTACCGGGACTTGTGTTCGCTTCCAGTTCTCAGTCCAAGCAAATTCCTCAATAAACCCGTGGAGAAGGCCTGGTTTTACATGAGCTCGTAGCGATCCAGTCCGCTCTGCACGCCGGCGGCCTCGCCTCAGGGCACGACCCGCCTCAGCGCCGCCGGCTGCACAAGCGTTACCTCAGGGGCGAACGGGCAGGCGACGGCCGCCTGGGACAGCCCGGGGAGCGCACTGTGCCTCTCCCGCAGGGGGCCTCGAGCGCTGCAGAGCTGATGGAGCCGTTCCGTGCCGCAAACCCGCTGAGCACCAGACCTGGACCCGGAGCCGACCCCCGCTGCTCGGCGCCGCCGGTCCCGGCGCCGTCAGCCCGGCTGCAGAGCTCCCCCTGGCGGCCACTCCCACCCCCTGAGGCGCTGCCCTCTCTTTTCCACAGCAGCGCCTCTTCAGTTGGGTGATGGCTCCACGAACATGGACATATCCACCCAACAACGACATACTGCCATAAAGGACAGCGATCCCGCGACCCTGGCTGCAGCCCTGCGCAGAAAACAGCTATATTGAGCCCGGAAAGTACCCTTTGTTTGGCTGGTGTGAAACGCCCGCACCAGCGCACCAAGGCCAGCGTGTCCTGCATGCCCAGCACAGGGAGCCACGCAGCTGAGGGGGCCAGAGCACGGTAGCAGATATTTAGGAGTGTTTTAGAGCTAAAAGCCACCGACTGGTTTAAAACAGCAGGCCCCCCTCAGGCCTCGGACAGGCCAGGCCATGCTGCAGGGCCGTCACTCTCAAAAGGCACTAGCATCAGTACAATGTCAGTGCGAGGTAAATTTGTGAGAAATGAAGTCCTGAAGCATGCTCTGGGGGTGTGCTGAGGGTGAGAGTGGTCGGAATAATCGGCAGTGTTATGATCCATGAGGGCAGAATTATCCATTAGGAAAACAAACAAAGTCTCAAGGAACATAAAGATCCAGTGTTCCCCGCTTGCTTTGATGTTAAAAGATCAACAGGGCCAGACGAACAAAGACCGCTCCAGATTCAGTTACACTATCACAGTGGTCTTTCTTATTTCCTGTAACAACCCGTTTTCCCTCTACCAAGGCAGGTGTGTTGTACCTATAGAAAACAAAACCACCACAAAGAGGGGATCCATCAGCACCATCCATCGTGCACTTCTCAGCTTTCACGTGCCATTGCTGCATGGCACCACAAACACACAAGGAGTGCTGTAAAAGATGAGGGCCAGAGAAACATTCAGTTGCCCAGGTCATCAACTCAAAAGCTCAGTATCACATGAATGCGTTTATTTTCTGCATCATGGATGTCAGATCTGACAGAAAAAAAGAACAGGAAATACTACCCAGCTATCTGACAAAGCTCCCACAAGCACTATCCATGGCCACACTCAGTAATCGGCACTTGCAAGACTGCGCTGTACACACCCGATTCCAGGCTTCCTAGCACAAAAGAGACAGTGACATGGTGGAGGGAGACCACTAGCAGGACTGGGATGGGTAGGGACCTCGAACATGGAATGAAGAAAGAGGCTGAGAGCAGCTCCTGTCCTGTTGGAAGAAAAGGTTAATGTGGAAGAATCGAATTTCTGCAGTTACCTAATGGGAGGAGGATACACAGAAGGTCTCTAATGGTCATTTTCCCAGGGAACATGGTATACACATGTCCACATTAGACTTCTTCAAAAGCTTTTAGACAACTAATAGTTTTCTAGATAGAAGTTATCTAGACAGTAGATAGTTTACTACTGGGAGCTTTCTAATCTTTGGTTGACAGAACTTTCTCACCTCAGTTTTCTGGAAGGTCAACGTAACACACAGGCATCAGCTTTCCCAAAGAACCCAGAACTGTCTTGCTTTCTTCTCCTGTTCTGTTTTGTCCCTGAGAGTAAACAAAGTTCATGGTTGAGCATACATTGGTGTTTCTGCTTTAAACATCACAGAAGTCACTTCTGTCTTCCGCTAAAAATCAGAAATAAACCTCTAATGGATGCAGCACAGTCATAAGAAATCAAAGAAACAACACAGCTAACACATTTAAGCTCCAACTACTGAAGGCACTGACAGTATCCTCTCAGATAAAGAACAAGGTTTCATAAGGACCATCCTTCAGGGCACAAGAAGGGTAAAAAAATAAACACAAACACAGTACACAGTTATTTTATTGAAATACTTGAAAAGGCCAGCAATGGAAAAATAGGTTTGTCATGAGGAATTAATGTTTGATTTACTTGATATTAAAAAAGCTGTGTCTACAGGTAACTCTCGCTGGTTACAGAATGCACTGTGATCCATGCAATTAATATACTACAGTAGAATAGGCACTGTGTACTATTTTAGTTTTATCTTATACACAGCTTCCAACAGGTATGATCGACTGATGTAAGAAATTAAACAGCAACACTTTTTGAATTATAAACATTTATAATATACAAATTTGCTCATCTGATCTGTAGGGGTTATAAAACACATTGTGGAAAATGAAAACATGAATTGCACACAGTGTATGAACTTGATCTGGAAAGTCCTGAAGTTTCATGTTTTTCCCTTTAAAAGAAAAATCAGACTAAATGTGTCACTGGTCACGTAACGTACAAAGTCATTGGCCAGGACAGAAACAGGGGCTCTCCTGAAATATATAGTCAGTGGGGAAATTTGTTCATCAGTTAAAAAGAACAGAGAAGAATGACACTCACAAATTCTGCCTGGTGTAGCTTGTAGTCCAGAAAGATAAAGTCACCTCAGATGAATGTGAAATAAATAAACAATCCTTGAGAAGTATGATCCTTGAGTTGAGCCTACTCAATTTCAACTATACAACTAGTATGTCACCATGGTGAAACATTCAAGAACAGTATTCTGAATCGCCTTTTGGGAAGCAATGTCTTACTGCTTTAATATGTACAGGTTATTTACAACAAATTCCCTTTTGGCCTCACAAGTTAAGCCATTTGAGCTGGCTGTTAAGATGCAATTCTTTTTTTTCACACCTTATGCAATACTGTAGTTAGAGCTATAATTTAAAATAATCTTATGCATGAATTACAAATATTAATAAAGTAACTCTGCATATATAAATATTTCTAGCAGAATTTAAAGCATTCAGAATGTACATAAAAGTGGGGGGGTTTATTTGGTAGGGCCAGATGTGCTTCCTCTCAGATCATCGTTGCTTTAATAATGCTTTGTACATAGCAAACCCCAAAACTGCAAAGACAGTAGCACCAAAACTTGCTCGGAGCCAGAACGTAGAGCTCTTGAGGTCCGCTTGCGTCACATGCCTGAAATTTAACACACATACAAACCCAGGTTAATTCCATAACAAGAATTCATCAGACAACTTGTGCTAAACTACTCTGCTTTTGGAAATTCATCACTACACTTGTCACAGGCAAGCAGTTTATGACTCAGCCTTATGAGGTCTTACAAAGCCATTTTACTTTAGGATTTGATCTGCAGCCCTGACCACATCAGTAGATCTCACTAAAGTCAGAGAGCTCACACAGCTGAAGAGAAATGCAGGAGCAGATCATTAGTCATGAATGTGGGGAGGACAGTGTGTCTTCTTTGAGAGCACCAGCAAGCATTTGGAAAACGGAAACAAAAATAGCCAGCAAATAATTAATAACTCATAGAGAGAACTCTGCCCAGCAAAACAGCTTTTAAATGTTGAGTTTGCATAGTTCTGCTTTTCCATGAAAAACTTCCCAGTCCTACTGGATATCTACTTATACTTCTTCCCCTCGGAAAAGTTTACTGACAAGTAGCAAGTAATATTTTTCCAAAAGCTAGAATCGAAAGGACCATTTGTAAATCACTTTCTTCCCAGAACAGTCACAACAACAGCAGTAGAAAACAGTCATCCAATACCAAGCTGAAAGCTAGGAGAAAGTGCTAGTGAATCAAGCAGTGACAATGGCATCAACAGAAAAGACGGGATGTAACAACAGTATGAAGTGACTGTATGACATAAAAAGCCACATCTTGCATGACAGTAGAGACAGCCAACGACCCAACTCTCCCAAATACTGCAAGAAGTCTGTGAGCATGCTCAGTTAAACACGGCTAGCCATCCTCACAAGTAGTCTCAAGTATGACAGCTTACCATAAAGCAGGAGCTACCGTTTAAAACAAGTTACCATAAATGCTGTAATTCAAAGCATGAGAAGTTCCTAAACAATAGTGAAGGGTTTTCATTGTTTATTTTTAAGACAGAACTTTGAACAGAACTCCACTAGCCTGAGTATTTTAGCCTGTATTAATCATCACACGTTATTCAGTGAAAGCTGCCCGAGTATTAAGGACCATACAGAGATCCTAAGCATACATGGTGCACGAGAGAGTTCATACAGTGTGAACTGCAGAGTTATAGCATACAAGCTGTTTAATAAAGCAGGAATTGTTACTTGCTATCAAAATACGAGAAGAACAGTTTAGGATATTCTTTAGTAGATGTCTGCAGGAGCAATGTAAGCCATATAGATCATCAGTGTATTGTCATAGCACATGCTGAAGAACAGCCTCTTTGGTGTACAAACAGCAAAACACAGCTGGTCTCTAAGAAATCCTCATCTTATTTAAGAATATCTTGCTAGGTTATGGAACAGATCAAAATCATTATATCTTGCAAGCATTAGTTCTTCTATAGCTAGTTTTGACAAACTCTCTGCAAACTAGGTGTCAAGTGGTTTGCTGAGAGGAAGAAAGGGAAAGGCAATGGCAAGGTCACCTTAGTTTGGCTGTTGTTACCTGTCTTCAAGTAAACGTGGACCAAGAGATGACTCCATGAAGATGGAATCTTCTATAGAGTTGACGGCGTGCACCTGCTGCATAATACTGCTCTCCTCGTCTGCTAACAGCATGGCCCCCAACTCATCTATGTAGGCTCTTAACCTTTTTACACACATGCACAGTTTGCAGTTCACAGCATGGCTCAACAACAGCAGTGTCTCAAATGTGCTCAAATAACAAAGCCCAGAGAACTTGTCATTTTTAGCCGTCTAGCCCCTGATTCGCGTGCAGTTGTTAAAAACTTAGAAATAAATGGGGTTTGTACTTGTGATAAGCTGAGCAAAATAAATGATGTCATGGAGCTAAGCCATCGCTTTAAGGACAAAAAACTGATTAAGGAACTGAATCTCTTCCCACTCCATCCCCAAAGCCTCAACTTCCATGTGCCCACAGATCCTGCAATACTCCAGCACTATACACGAGCTAGAGGACCTGTGCTAAACACATTGGAATGACTCCAACACATCAGCCCTAAAACTGTCAAGATCCCATTAATATCAATAATTCAATTAAAGACTGTGTTTTATCACTACATGTGGTGGGTTTTTTTTAGTAAGACTGTAACTCCCTTGTCTGCAGATCTGTAAAGGATAAAACTTATCTACATAAAATAAATTGCTTGTATGTAACATGATTTTAACAAGCTCTGTTGGGTATTTGTAAAACTAACAACTCATAGGTTTAATTGGGTTCATTCAAACACCAACTATTTGTATAATTTAAATACATCCCTTTAAATGTGCAAATCACTGTTAAAGCTGCAAATGAATGCTTTTGCATTGCCTCATAAAGCATTAGCTCTCACATCTAGATTTTGCACTATGATTTGCCTTGCTTTAAGTTTTGCATGTCTGTACTTAATATATGCAGGAAACTTGCTGAGCATGCTTCACCCTTTCAAAAACAATTAAGATATTCTCAGTCAGGATAAAAATCCTCTTTTCATGTCTAAAGGGAGAGTAAATTGACCTGATCCCTTTTCTAAGCCTAAGAGAATCTTTTATTTAAATAAAGGAAATAAATCAAGGCAGGGATTTGTCTTATAACCTCAAGGAAATCTATTGACTTCAGTATGAAATCATTAGGGCCCTCTGAACACCTCAGCCCGAAAATGCTTACTGATATCCAGAACATTATCTAATTGCTTTACACCTTTGAAAAAAATTCCACTGTTTCTTCCTGAAATGTTCCTTTTGCTGCCATAAATCCATTTTCTGCAATTTTGACTCCTAATATTGTTTAGCTGCCATTAAGGGGGGGAAAAAAATAGCATTTGTCTGAAATAATAAAGCAGATCAATGTTTGTTTCCAGCTCATGAAGGTGGCTGTAATGCAGAAAACATTTCTCAATACAGACTGAAAAATTCTACCTCTTCAATAAATAATGTCCTAATTTTATTTCAGTGTCGTAGCGTTATAAAACTAATTTTCACCCGTGGCACAAATTATTACTGCCTTCCTAGCATGAGAGTAACTCCGAGTTTGAAAGACAATCCTCTCCAAGGGTAAAATATGCATATGGATGTGCACATATACACACATACAGCAGAGTTAGGACTCCAGAAATGAAGCTGGTTTTGAAGCTCTTGCTTATTAGTAATAATAACTGTCTTTCAAACTTCCCAAATAGTTAGGGGTGTGTATTTAATCATACAATTAGTTCCACATATTTAATAAGCAAGCCCAAAAATGTTGCCTTTAGTATAAAATTCAGATTTTAATGCATGTTTTGGAAAAAAAAGACAGATTTTTGTTCAACCTACCCTGAACAGCATGTCAAGCACCTGCTCACTTGTTGAATAACATCTTTGAAATCCAGACGGTCTTTCTTTTAAGAGGCTTTAACAACTCAAAAGGAGTTTATAACATGCACTTACCAAGAGGTTAACTGAGCATGCCTGTCATGGTTACACACAGAAAACTGCTGAGTTATGGGCCAATACTGACACTTTTCCCTACGTCAGCAGCCGTAGAATCCCAAGTCTGGGAAGGTTTAACCTGAACTACAAAAGTTCAAAATCATTCCTTTATTAACTAAAACAGCATCTTAAAAAGCACAGTGGTAAGGCCAACAGGCTTGTCACATGGATACTCACACCAACACTAGAAGCATGTTACTGCAGCCAGCAAGCAGCAGCAGCCTGCTCCACAGGTAATAGGTTCTAACAAAATACAAGCAACTGAATTCCAAACCACTGTGATAACATGCACAAGCTGCTGTAGCTTCCCTTCAGGCACGGGTTTTCCTCAGATGCAAACCAACCCCAGCAGTTAAAGAGTTTTCCCCCATGCATGTGTCATCTAAAATGTGAAAAGCTCCAAGTGTGTCTTATCTGCAAAGCCTAAAAAGAACGTACAATGCCAATTCAATACACTGTATTTGGAAAGAAATCAGGGGACGCAGCTTTGCAAGTTTCTACTCCGTATGGGGCATCAAGCAGTTTAGAGGAGGAGGAAAAAGGTAAGTAAAATACAATTATACTGTTCTAATTTGGGAGTATTCAAGGATAGGGAAAGATTTCTGCCATTTGATTTAATGGCAATATACTGTAGTTTGGAAAAATACTTGCATATACCACACATAGTGAAAAATAAATCCTGGGTTATTCTTTTAAAACTTTCCCACTATCACAGGAAAATGAAACTATTGTTTTAATGTCATAGAAGGAAAGTTTTCATAGAAAAGGAATCATCTTACCAATAATTTTTGAATCATCCATTTTTTATATGCAAGTAGAATTTCACTTGTATTCCACAGTATTTAATAACCTTAGATGGGAGAAAAACATGCTCTGAGAAGTCTCCCTCAGCCAACAACCTGATTCTCATGCATTAGAACCATTTTACTTTGAAGTTAACTTAGCTGACAGAAAAATGCCACTACTGTACAAGCAAAAGGCAACAAGTGAATGATTTAAAACCAAGAAAGCAGAAAACACACTTAAAATGGATGCTCTGGAGTTAAACAAAAAAGCAGCCAAAAAAAATCCAAGCTCATCACTAAAGAAAGGATTAGAATGACACCAGCAGAAACCTTGCTTTTAAAAAGAAGTAAAACAATGCAGTAAAAAGAGATTAAGTGCCAGCCAGACAAACACAAATGAACACCTAAAGGAAAGAACAAATTAAAAGTATAAAAAAAACTACAGGATAGTAACAAGTCTCACACATGCATGTCTACTGCTTTGAATGCAGTGCCTCTTCCTCTAGGAATGAATAAAGAGTGAGCCTGGGTAGTTCAAACCAACAATCCCATTCCTGCACAATAAAGACCTCCAAACTGAGCTTCCCCATGTGTTGTATTTGCCTCTCTGACACTTATAAACCCTTGTGAGAGTCTCCAAAGTTTGTCCATAGAAGAGAAACTGAAGGTGGGCCTGAACAGGTTTTTTGGTTGCATAGAGGCGATGTTCTTCCTTTAATTACTAAGGTGGGAATAGTCAAATGTGATACTATTCTTTGCCTTGCTAACAGTGTTTAAGCCTTATTTGGCAACAAATAATATAGGAAAGGGTCCAATGTGAAAAATTCCAGTTTACCTATTTCCACTGTGTAAAGCTTCAGCAAAGGAAGGGATCATAAAGCACTCTTGAGAAACCTCCATTGCCCATCAGTTACCTGACTTTTGCCCAACTATCTGACCTAATGGTAAGCACATGTAAAGGGAAAATAAGAGAAGTTCCATAAACTAACTACAACAGAAAATCCTTCTCGATTCAGATGCTTTCTCCAATCTAATCACAAATCATTAGAGTAAAAATGCATATACGGAGCTTACATTTTTAAACAGGAAAACCATCTCCACCCTCCTAAGTCTACAATTAGCAGCTATCCCCTTTTGTTCACAGGTCTCTCAGCTTTACTGGAAGCAGTTCTGCAGTAGTTCATGCATTGAGCTTCAGAAAGGAAATGCCTCTGAGGAGCTAGCTAGGAAGAGAGCTGGTGAGATGAAGTGAGCATGCTGGAAACCTGCAACAAACCCCTAGGGACTGATTACAGACAAAGGGATTCTAGCAAATAATTCTTCCTTTTTGTAGGGTCAGTGGAAAAGTCTATGAGGAATTCTCTTTACCTTGAATTACAGATGGTTTCTAGGCAGTAGCAGATTCCTATGTTTATTCCACACTATCTAGTGAACAGGTGTGGAATAACATCATCCCCAGACTTCTCATTAAAAGATTTTAATACCTTGAGTGCTTGACAGTATTTCAGAGGAATAAAGTGCAATGTGAAAAAGCCACAGCCCCACAGAAGAGAGAAACAAGCCATGACAGCTAATGCAGCAACCCATAACCACTCAAAAAAATGGAGATGTGTTAGAGGTGATTTCAGCCTCAGTAGCAAAGAGTTGGGATTTTCTAGTGGTGACTGCTGAATGAAGCTTAGAGTGACAATATGCAAAGTTGTTGCTGTGGCAAGGATTTTTTTCCTAAGGGATGACTGCTATAGAAGAGATGCAGCACGATCAGTCTCACTCATTCACAGTCTCTTCCTAAGCTAATGAGTTTTTCAACCTTCTCGGAATTCTCACTCTGTGGTTAACACTTTTAGCTTGGATTACAGTGGTATTTCACAACGATGCTCAGTACTGTAGGTGGGTACATTAAGCAGGCCTCCTATGTGTGTGTAACTCGCTTTCAAAGGAGACAACCACTCTTATCTGGAGCAGCTACCTCTGAAACCAGTAAAAACTAGTAACATACATGGACCAGCAGCATGTCAGGATGTTTTAACCACGGCCTTCAAATAAACACATTTATCATAGCTGCCTCCAAGAAATCACATTTCTCGTACAAGCCCCAGGAAGGAAGGCTATGAATGATGAAATCACTGTGCTACTAAAATTGTTTGGTTTGAACTCCCATTCACTGGGGTGTGATGAAAGTGCTGAGGTGTTAGTAAATCAATGGGTGTCAAAAACTGCCTGCAGTACACACAGGACAAGGTATAGCACTGTTTTCAACACTGAAAACCAGCTTGCTTTTCGCAAAGCATCTGCAAATGCAAATGTTTAACCATTTACCATTTCTTATATGTTGCGTTCTATTCAGGGAGGAATTGGATGGTAAAAGAACTAGTTTTCTTTAAGTTTCACACAAAATACCCACTCTTTGTGTAAACTAAGCATGACACATACACAGAAATTCTATGAATTCCCACATATCAAACTAGCTATTAAAAACATGTAGTATGTTATATGATGCTGCTACAAGACAAGCTGTGCCTTTATGAAAATACCTGTGTAACTGATAGCTAAGAGGCACTACCTCTAGTCAATACTAAACAACCCCATGTCTCAAGTGAGACACATTACAAACTTACAGACACTACTTTATGTCCATTACCAGTTAGCTAAAAACACAGTTCTAATTCCTCCATAGTATTTTTACAATCACTAAGTGCCTGCATCAACTACCAAACTGGTAATATTTCAAAGAAATCACTGGGCTAAGCTTGAAAGACCAAAAGTACCTTCAAGTTAAACAAAGCTTGACAACTTTGTGACAATTATTAACGTATCTGCCTATGGAGTGGATATGGAGTGAGAAATCTGCGGTATGTAAGGTTACCAATTGCTCTTTCAAAAACCCTTTATTTTAAAAGCACACCTGGTACCTAATAAATAAAGTTAAGGACCTGTTAAGAACTGCAGTGAAGAGTTTGTTCTTTACAGATTGCAGCAAGTCTGAGTTGAGGAAGTTCTGACAGATGCAAAATGTACACCTGTTGCAGGCGCACATACAGCGTAACCGGGCATGGCTGCGAAAACACACAGAAGGACAGGAGTTGAAATCTTGCTCATAAAATCAGGCGCACATTAGGACTGTGCCACAACCAAGAGAGATTCAGGAATAAAAAGGTACATTTGAATGAGTAAGGAGAGGAGGGAAAAAAAAAATACACTGGGGAAGCAAGGGTACAACTACAGCTGTGCAGAGTTTCAAGGTTAGATGTTCGACGTCTTGGACATTTTGGGATCACCACCATACACAGATCTTAACAGTAAAGCACAAGTATGAAAGAAAATGTTGGCTAAATTTGTTTGGGTTTGTAAGGTATGCCTGTAAGTTTGTAGATCTGCACAGCAATAGGTAACCCCTTTGCCAAAGGAAAGTAAGCCACATTTTCTACCAGTCTGAATGCACACTTTACGAAGTGACAGCTGCCTCTACTTTTCCCACCCTAACACATACACATGCTTGAAAACTACAGGAGAAGCAGGAATATTGATATGACAGACATTTGGTCAGTGCTACACTTTAGTGGTTTCCCAGTATTCCAGCGCTACAAAATAAATACAGGAGAACAAAAAGCAAAACAAAAGCTTTACAAATCTAATGCAATAAATTGTTTCAAATATTCAGAAAATAAATCCTATTATTTTGTGTGAAAGTGACATTATTTCTGTGTAATTTAAGGCAAATGTCAGCTGTCATACTAGACTCCATCTGCTGTAATATTTATGTAATCCACCACCATATTAAAAGCTCCACCCACCAAAAGAGATGCAAAGTGAGCTTAGCAACAATGAGATCTGAAGAAGAAAGTGAGCTTAAGTATCTTATTGTATCTGAAGCCCAAAAGGTGTTTATACAGAAATTCTAATAAAAAAAGATGTAAGATCTATTAATGAACTGAAGCACAAAGTAATCATTGAACCATAGAATGGTTTGAGTTGGAAGGGGCCTTAAAGTTCAACCAGTTCCAATGCCGTGTCACAGGCAGGGACACCTTCTACTCCAAGCCCCATTCAGCCTGGCCTTGAACACTGCCAGGAGCAGGGCTAGCAACAAGCTCAAGTTGAGCTATACAACATTCACAAGTACCTCAAAAATACCAAGATATGAATACTGAGATACTGAGTTATGCATCTGTAATAAGGACTGAACAGAACCCTACATATTCATTGGAATTTGCAACATGAGCTGGATGAAATAACATATTCTTTAAAAAATACCCTACAACAACAGCTGATGCTGATTTTTATGTTGGATATACACCAACTTGCTCAATTTGAAGTAACTTGAGGATTCTGCTCAGGTCACTTCTGTCTCTCTGTTGCTAAATCTCAGTGAGGCAGTTCCATCCTCATGGCTAACAATGACATGCAGTGGTATTGTGCGTGACTCATGCAAGATGAAGAATGGAACAGTTCAAGTACTTACGGATACATTGCCATAGTTGTCAGTTTAACAAAGATATCCTTACTCGGCACATCAGCAGTGTTACAAGTAAAGGCTTGAGGTGGAGGCATTTTGTGTTTTTTGCAGAATTCAGCAGGAGAAATACTATATTCCTGTCTAACTTCATGCAAGTCAGACTTTGCAGCTACCACCAAGCATGGTATTCTACTATCCATGAAGTGCTGCTGCAAGTTTAAAAGAAAAGAAGACACAGTATATGAAACATGGCAACCTGGAATAGCCTGAATTGAACTGGTTGCAGCAGCATTAAGACATATTCATTGCACTGAAGTCAGGCATTTCTAGAAGGAGAATATTTTAAATAGACAACTAAACATTAGCTTTGAAAAATTAAAACTGCACTTTTAAATCATGAGCCATATTTAACCAGCACTCATAAATGAAGTGTCTTTTAAGCACCAGAACTTGTGTAGAGGATCAGTAACTGACACTGAATATTTTGTCAGTGAGAAGATACATAAATGTGAAGGCTTGTGTATATATAAACTGTACAAACCTTAAAAATCCTGGCACAGTACTCAAAGGACTTAGGGTTACTGACATCATATACCAGGCAGACAACATCGCATATGGTCTCAGCATCAGTTAAAAAGTCAGCATCACTGACATCATGTAGCTGGGAAAAAACAGATGGGCAGAGAGGGAGAAAAGCTTCGTCATTATGCAGTTCAAGGAATTTCATAACTTTCTTTTTGTCATAATTTTTATTGCTCATTTTTATATATCCTTAGAACTAATGGACAGACAATAGGCGGGATTAATGATAAAGAAACAGTAGGAGTTTACCAGACAGACAGCAAATGTGAGCTGCTAACATCACATCTGCACGCAATGACAGCATCAGCATAAAAGTTAACATTTACTTTAACATAAAGTTACAGATTCCCATGGAAACTACATTCATCCTACAGAGGACAACCTCAGAGCAGAAGACCAGATCTTGGAAAACAAAGAAAGATTCCCTATTACCATAAAGAAAAACTACAATGGAACAAGCTTTAAAGAACATACTTCACTCACAGAAGATTAACTTTAGCCACCCTAACCACCCTACGTGACAGACTCTTCTTTACTGAATAGGCAGTCTGCTTGGTGATAACTTATCACGTTATAATTTGATGCCCAGCAGCATGAACCTAATGGAATGGGTTCTGTACCTCTTAAGTCAAGGTTTCAAAAATAACAGGACCAGTTTAGAGTATTAGCAACATGTTAAATCAGAAGTTATTTGAGCCAAGAAAGGGAGGGGAAGAGGGGAACACAGACACGCACACACACACAGATTTATGGAGACCATTAAACCAGAAATCTGTTTGCAGAAGGCAGCCAGTACTTCACTGAATTTTAAGATTAACAAGCCTTATGCAAACAATAATGAAGCAACCTTACCAGCAAGTATTTTTCCTGTCCATATACATAGACTGTATGAATGGCATAGTAAGATTTGTGTTCTGCACGTATTTGCCTCTGTCTCTGAAAAGGCAGAATTTCATGTTAGACCACAGCAACTTCTTCCCTTTAAGTTAGATTTGAACAGCTGGTTTACTGCATTTATTAATGAATGAAAATTACTGCAATCTTTGGTTTATGTGCACAGCTATAATCTGCGATGTACTACTACTGCATGCAATAGCCATTTGTCTATTTGTTACAAAACCCAAAATCAATCAGAACAAAACCCACCCTCCCCAATAATTCTATATCCCCCCCATACAATTCTCCAAACTCAGTAATAATCAGTAAACCTCTCAGATCAACTGGGTTTGCTGTCTAACTTTAACTCAAAAGCATATATAGAAGAATATAAGCAAAAGGTTTCTTACGAATAGATTTCTTCCAAGAAGGGCCTGAAGTACTCCACTTTTCCCACAGCCTTTCATTCCAACAACATTGCATAGGAAGACATTTCTCTGAGTCTGTTTCTTCTGCAGGTCTATCTTTTTATCTCTAGTCACTTTTGAAAAACACACATATATTATTCACATGATGTATGTGAGAACATGACGTAAGTGCCCACTTGCATTAAAATGCATGCAAAACCATCTCTCACAAATATTAAATCAAAGATTCAACTTGAGAAGAAAATAAAAGAGAAGAAAAGACCATTATTTTAAACAATTTATTCTTGAACAGATTTCTAAATTTAAATTTCTAAGCTGTAACAACCATTTTTTCTGTACCTGTAATTGCTGATGCTTGAGATTCTTGCTCTGCAAGTATCGAGTAGCCCAAATAACCCAGGTACTCCAGGCAACGCTGTACATCCAAGTATGTGGTCAGTCTTGCAGAGCGAACAAAAAGAAGTTTCTAAATTGTCAGCACCTGGGATACCAGTTCCTTACAGTACTGAAACAACTTTCCCCTATCTCCAGGCTGACACAACAGAAGCATTCCTGGCACTAGATAGTACTGAAGGACAAAAGCACTCTGAAGGTAAACGGTGGCAGCTTTACCAGCCTTAACAGCCAGAACACTGAAAGCAGCACTTGCTGAGTCAGACCAACCTATACCATATTGTTTTCCACTCATAGCAAATAATGCTTTCCTCATTTTCCATAGGAAAACCCCCTCACTGAACACAATTATTCATACCAGCTCTAAAGGTCAGAACAACAGAAATACACATTTCAACAAGTTTCAGAGAAATTGCCACATTCTGAAGAGACACTTCTTCAGTTAGCACTAAATACTGGCCAAATCCTGGCCAGGCTATAACACTTGAAGACTGGGCCACTGCATGGCTGTAGAAACTTGACGACGTGGGTCACTTTTCAACTATTAAACTTCTAATCTTTCTACTAGATTTTTAAGAAGAATCTACAAACACATTATCATGCCTGAAGTTCTAAACTTCTAAAACGTCATACTTACGTCCACTGAGAGAGAAACCCTTGGTATGTAATCCACCCCCTTTCATTTGTACAAACAGTGTTGTTAACGTCAGGTCCCCATGGCATATAAGGGAAGACTTTGAACAAATCTTTCAATTCATCAGGAGACAAAGCACAGTCTCTATCCTGAAAACAAGCATATAAAATCAGACCCAAACCACTTAATCGATGCCTATTCTAAACTGATATATTCTTGCGGTATGCTCGCAAGATTCAAGGAACTGGCTATAAAAACCCCTAAGCTGCTTTCTTTTTTAATCGTCGCTCTTTTCTTGGGTTTAAGTAAGACTAAATATATAAGGTAAAAACAAATGGTAGTACTACTGTAACTGCCAGCTCTGCTTGTAGACAGAAATACAAGCAGCTGGATAGTTCTGACTGCATAGTTTGAGCCTCAGACAGTTTCTGAATGAAATGACATGACAAAACACTAGTAAAACTGCTAGCAAACTAAGGCTCTTAAGTACAAGGGGACACATGCACTCAAATTAAGAGCTTACCAAATCATGCTTATCAAAAATACTTTGAAGAAACAAGTATGCATGATGGTTTAATTCTGTTGTGCAGTCCTGAGGAATCTTTAGCCTGTTCATTGAAAACAAAACAAACACAAGAAGAGTGAAGTTTTTTATGAAATATAGAGTACTAAAACTCAAAATATGGACTTTTTTAATGACACCATTTAGTATCTGACTTTTATGCTCAGCTTTAATAATTTAAAGAGAGCAAACCATCTACTTTTTATTAGGAATTCTAAAATGATGCATGAGTGCCTTTATATGACACAATATATTGCTATCGAGTTATCAGGGTTTTCTTCGGTTGGTTTGGTTTTTGTGGTTGGTTTGGGGTTTTCTTAATTGAAAATTATGCAGTTATATTTTTGAAAAGAAGACACAGAATTGGTCAATCTCAACTTTTTAATCTGAGGATTTACAAAGGATCTCAAGTGCTACGAAAATACTGACAAGCCTTTTCTAATCTGCTGCCATACACAGTAAGCAACTGCTCAAATTTACATTCCAGTTTTCTATTAAGTCTCTCTTGGTATGTTTCTTACAAAGAGAGAGCAGTACACGATTTGGCACAAGAGACAAGTTCTTCCTTTGTCATTTTCAGTCACATGCAGATTTCGGCTGGCAGGTCATAAAGTAAGGCAGATATTGATGTAACAATGTGTTATATAAACACACTACATAACCCTTTCCTCCTGCCAACGCAGGAGGCAGCATAAATTAAATGCATGCAAGTTAAAAAAAGGTAAAGTGATACATACGGAGGAAACAAGTACTCTGGTGTAAGCTCTAGGTCATCGTCATATCCAAAGCGACGCAAAACAGTCCAAGTTGTTTCATGTCTTCCTCGCTGAATGAAAAGTGTGTGTAGAAAAAGAAAACCTAAAAATCAAATGATGAAATCTTAAGGCCCTGAAATGCTTTATCTGCTACAAGTATTTTTAATGGAATCAATATCAGACTGAAAACAAAAAGCTTGAAACAGGCATTCAGATTTAAACCTCCTGGGTGACATTAAAGCATTTTCTACACAGACTGAAGGTTTCAGAAGTCATCTTATTTGCAAAACTGTCCTCCAAGGAACTGTTTCCTTAAAAGAAGCCACTTGGTTTTCTGTTGCTGCTTCTTTTAGTATCAGTGTTTTAGAAGAACTTGGCTGTATGAAAATGGAGACAATGCTTTCAACAATTTAAAGCAGGAAGCCTGGAGGGTAATCTCATGGCCTTTTGTTTCTCTGTAGCAAAATAACTGGCAGGATTTTTCTTTAGGACTTTCCAGAGCTTAATGAACACTGAGATTTCACCGTTTAGTAAGTCAATGCCTTAAGATTCCCACTCCTCACAATGTTGCCCCAGTTCTATTACATATGTAAGCTCCACAAGGCAAGCTGTGGAGCTCAGAAAGAAAAGCTTTTTTCTCCTTCCCCTTTTGCTGTATGCTCTGAGCTAATCTGTCCAACATAGCTGTTAAAACGTTGACAGACACCACACCTTGCAGACAAGCACTGCAGCCAGTGAGCCTAGAGACAGGGCACAGATTTATCTAGGAGACAACGGCTTTTGAACCAGTATACTTGTTTGGACTCCAAGCTCTGTAACAAGAAGTAAGAAATGCCCTACTTTATTCACCCCATTATTCCTCAGTTTAATCATCCTTTGAGATCATATTGCAACTACACCCAGCTCTTGCAGAGTAAACAAATCAAGACAGAGATTACACTCCAAAAGAGCAGCTTTTTATGTAACAGTGACTATCAACTGTATAAAGACACGTCTTTTAAGAGTGAAGCAAGGCTTACCTTTTAATGTTAATCCATTATCTGCAACTCCATCACTTAGGTTTTTCCTGACAACATTCTTTACATCTTCTAAAGCCTGAGGTGCCAGTGGTGTATTGAAACAAATTCTCTAATAAAACCCAAAAAGAGCATGTTACAACCAATGGCTATTAAGCTGGACAAACAGCATGTCCTGTATGAAATACAGCCTTAAATATTCTGATAACAAATGACAATCCAAATTTTTAGGGAAAATAAAAGTCTACAAGCTTTTACTAAGCGCAAGCATTGAGGCTTATACATTTAATAGGGCTTACGTTTTGCTCTTGAATTAAAACTTGAACAACGGTTAGAAATTAAAGTAACACCATTTCCACTTTTACAGATCCATTCTTCTACACTGGAGACTTCCTGTTTAGATCTGTTTCACCTTACTACTACTCCTTCAAAACCAACCCTTTGTTTTTCTAGAATTACACAGTTCAACTATCAAGCACGGTGAAAAGCTAAGCAAGAGTCACCTGAAAGAAGTTGAGCTCTGCATCATTCAGAGTGCCATCATTATCCTGATCCGAAATCCTAAAAATGCGAGTGAGTGCTTTAATACAGGCAGGTTTCATCTACGGAATGAAAGAAAGTTCAGGATCTTTCTAGGCTTGAACATATAAAGATTACACTGAGTGACATCAAGCAGCTCAATCACATTAAAACAAACACTGGTCTTCAGTTTACTTTCTTAGAACAGACACATTCATACACAAAAAAAAAAAAAAAGCAAGAGGAGACAAAATCCTGACCTAACAAATTTATACCCATAAATTTAAAGCAATTAATCCATGTTGAATATCTTTCTATTCAATTATTAGAAGACCTCCAAGCTCTTCACAAGCTGAAGGCGGCACTATGTAGTTATTAAAAAAAAAAAATCCGTTCTCTAAATTCATTCTTGTGGCTACAGAAGCTTTAGAAACCAACTGATTCCACCCCCAATGTTTTTTGGAGGGGGAGGAAGGCCTTTGAATCCCAGTGCCTTGCAAATATAAATGACTCTAGAACTACAGCCAACTCTTTCTAAGCAAGCATACTATCTCTATTCCCCACTACAACTATGGCTTCAGAAGGCTTCAAATACCAAATACCAAAAACCTTCACAGGGCTCATTCATCTACCAGGCAGATGAATGATCAATGATCATATGGACTATCTCTATCACAGAGGAATTGTTAGGATACCTTCCAAGTGAAGGAAACCAGACACTGGTAACTCTCTCCCAACAACTATAGTGACGATGGACTCTTCTCTTCATAGAGGTCACACAGATTGCATAGTGATTGGTTTTGGAAAACCAAAAAGATTTCAGCACAACAATTTTATCACAACATTACTAACTCATAAAGATGATTCTGATGGAAGAAATCAAAACAGAGTTATTCTCTGGTTCTCTACTTAAAGTATGATTGAAGCGACCTTCCTACTGTGCAATACTACACAGTGGTTATGTTTAGAGTTTTTACTTGTATTTGCCCATGAAATTAATGTTTGGTTTGCTCAGCTAACTACCTGCAATGCTTAACAACCAGCCACATCACTTGTTTCTTATCTCTTCACATAAAGTCTCACAAGATGCTTAGAAAAGTTTTTTCCCTTTAATCAGGCCAAGTCTGGAGTATTTTCCCTGAAATACATGGGGTTACCGTGAAATATGTATCTACACATGAACTGAATGCATTATTTGCTCACATTACATCTGGCTTAAAGCCAATCCCAAAGCTTCTCATTTTACTTCACAGTTCACATGGGCAACAGAAAACTGTCTTCACTGCTTTGAATGAAGAGGAAAGACAGATCAGACCATACACCACCGAACACCCTGACTCTGGCATGTAATGCTTGACATTTGGGGTGGGGATTTTGGTAATAGAACACACCAATAAATGCAAAATCCACTGAAAAGGAAAGAACAGGAAAGTGATTAACTTCTGTCTTCCCCCTCCTCCCCTTTTATTTGCTCTTTGAATCTATGTATAAATACCTCTTTCTCCTCTGGACAGTAAAGAGGACCTGTAGGATGTAGAACAGCTTTCTGTGCATAATAAAATAGCTCAGATATATTCTTCAAGTTTTTGGCTGAACACTGAAAGAGAAATCCTTGTATTGATTAGTTTGTGCCTTGGCTATTGGCAACTTCTGACATTTAAACAAGCATCAAACTTTTAACGATCTAGTAAAGATCTAGCCCCCTCTTGTGGGTGCAGGGCTGTTTGGAAACAAGACATCCAGTCCCTGTCTGTTCAATAATTACCAAAGGAGATCTCTCTACAACTGGCTATCATACCAAGAATAGAATATTAATTCTATTTTTAATACTCTGCAGACATCTGTCTACCTTATTACATTATAATAATATTATAATATTAAACCTTAAACACTTGCTAAAGGCACAGATGTGAGAAGGCTCTAAGGATTAGAAGAATTTGAGAGTAACATTTGATTATCCAACAGTGTACTTTCTGTACAGAAAAATAACATATAAACTCACCAGGATGATTTACATTTGAGATATTTTATTTTGAACAAAAATAAATAAAATCCCCTTTTCTCTTAAGATTTGCCACACATGCTTGGCAAGAATGTATTTTTTTGTTACTCATTCTAACTTCAGAGAGTCTTGCATACCTCTACACATGTTTCTATCTCTGTATATTGATTCATAATGGGAAGGATAGTTTCCATACTGCTATAATCCACTAGATCAGACTTGTTTCCAACTAATATAAGAGGCAGCCTGAAACCAAAAATAAAATCTGTTAAGAGCTTAAAAGACAGAGGGATAAAACGATCCATCTCAATTTAGCATTCCACCTCCCACCAGGAGCCATTATATTATTTTCATGATGTAATCAAACATCACTGCAGCCGACAGGCAAAATTAAATGACAGCAGTTTTACGTAAATGGTTTTGATACACACTTCAGACAAATGTTCTTCTTGTTGATACTACAACAAAAATCATGCAGTGAAATGCAAAAGTAACTAATCATATCAGTATACAAAATCAGCAGCAGTAGAAAATAGAGACCATGTAGCCAAAACTAGCTAGACCATAACAAACACACACACCTGGTAAAAGCTGCCCATGAAACCGAAAATAAAGAGCATTGCTGGCATATGTAACAGACCTACATACGTTAAATCTCCTGTTGCTTGGACTTCTTATATAAACTTTAAGTTTAATTTGATTTCCTTAAGCAATTAACATCCTCAACACTGTCCACTGACACCCATCGATGTGCAGCCTAATTCACACTTCTCATCTTTACTTATGCACCTGCTATCTTTGTCTGTCCTTTCATTGATGAGAGGAATCCATCGACTTGTTACCTAAAGTGGGATTAAAAACAAACATGAAAAATACATTTTCAAACCTAATCGGACTGATCTGTGCACAAGTTTGTCTATAACTGCTACTGCTCCTTTCCCAAGAAGGCACGTATTTACCCACAAAAAGGAAACAAATTAAAACTGGGGCTGATTAATGAGCAACTTTCTCAGATGACTGAAATGACTGAAACCCCAGATGCTGAAATGGACCAGAAGCAATCATACATCCATACATTCTCTTAACAGCTTCATTTCAAACACCACCTTCCACATTTTAAATTCGCAATACAGTTCTTAGCTTGCCAACAACTAACAGTGCACTAGTTACATCTCAAGGAGTAATTGGATAAAATGTGTTACCATACCTTATCAATAGAATTCTTGTTGTTAACAGCATATACTATACAAATCACATTTGCCTAAAATGAAAACAAAGGAAAGGGATGGAATTCCACTGCTTAGGATCTCTAGAGCAACACAGACATTAAGAACCATATGTAACAACTTCAGAGTAAGAACAGTTCCACCATCAGCCAAAAACTGTCTCTGGCTTGTGTAAGCTATTTGTAGCCTGTAAAACATCTTAAACCAAATAATACATATGTTGAGAAGTGCCAAAAAGCCTCTCTTGCAGCATGACATTCACAGCTTATGCCTACAAAGAGACCTATGCTACCAAGAAATCTAAACTGAAGAATCCCAATTTGCAGCCTCCACTCAAGTGCTGAACTAAATGCCAGAAATGGAACACAGCATCATGACAGACCTTACAGCAAATGTGCAAAGGTGCTCAGAAAGAAGTTAAAATAGGGAACAGAAGGAATGATAAAATTGCCAAGAATCCCATGCTATTCATAAATGCAATAGTACCGCATGACAGAGGGAAGCAAAATGGAGCTGTCCAGGGTAGGACTATTTCTTCACAGAAACTGTCAATCCCTTCACCTACTGATTAAAAGGTATCTATTGAGGTTCTGTCCTTTTATTTGGAAGAGCCAAAGCTAAAGCTCAGCTCACCAACACAGTGGCAGTACCTACTCTTCTTCAACAACCAAGGTTTACTCTAGCACAGGGCACAAAACAAAATGGCAAGAAAGAAAAAGCAAGAGGGGTTTTTTCCTTCAATTCAAACTGAAGCCCCTCTAATGCAGACAATATACAAAGAAAGACTTCTCCAAAAGCAGAAGCTATTTTCTAGTAAACATGCAAATACACTTACCTGTGATATTTCATGGTAAAGCTGCTCATCACTTTGCTCAGCTTCTGCGTTCAATAGAATAAGCCATTCATTAATACTACACATTTGCACCAACAAAACTGAGTCACTTAGCGAACTCAGGTAGCGTATTTCACCATGCTGGTCAGAGCCTTATGAAAGCTCTTCTTACTTAAACATCTTTTGGTAAAATGCATTACAGAGTGCTTCTGCTGTAACAACAATGAACTGATCCATTAACCCACAGTCTGCTGCACACAACTCAGATAAACTGAAGCTTAAGTCCAACAAACAAACCTAATGTGTTATTTGTTTCAAATAAGCAAACACACCAAAGATACTTCCTCAGCAACAGTGAGAGAAAGAAGACAGGAAAGTGTCTGCTAACATGGCCTAATACTTGGCTTCCGTTATAAATGGCAGAAGGGTTTTGGTAGCTGTGGAACAGCTGCATGTATTTCTGAGAGCATATGAACCTCGATACTGCACCTATTTCTCTGTTCAGTAAGATTAGATTATATCAAAAAAATACAAAGTAAGAAACTGACATAAAAGGATAAGGCGTCCAAACTTAGAAATTCAGAGAGACATAGAATGTTAAGTATGAAAAGTTTACTGTGCTTTAGTAAATTCTTCACGTGAAAGAAATACAGTTTTGAACTCTGAAAGCATCCACCTGTGTCTAGACTTGTGTCTGTCACACAAAGAACACTAACTTCACTGGAATATTGCTACTACTACCGCTCATGGAAGCACCAAGAGCGGTTAATGTCAAGCTTTGAATGAATAGGAGCAGCCATCAACATCTGATGTAATTTTATCCCATGAGTTTCTACTTCAATCTAGCGGTTTCCTACATGTCAGCTTTGGTCCCATATCTGTATGGCTGTTAAAGAGGCTCCAGAGTTAGATAAACAACTCCATATTAAACCGGTCAAACCACAGTGCTGTGTAGTCCTTACCTGAATAATCCACTATGTGGGTTGGCACTCTTTCAGGGGTGACATCAGCTGGAATGGTGATTTCCTCAGCTCGTGGTGGAACCTTGGGTTGGAAAGAAACAGCAAGAAAAGGCCTTTAAAGATAATCCACAAAATCCAGATGGTCAAAAAACTTGTACACTATAATAAACCTGCCAATCAGTCAGCTTTAAATAGAACAACTTAGTAGGAGCTCGAATACTTTGCTTCTTTTTGTCGCTGTTACTTTTCTCATTCTTTGCCTACTTACTAAAGAACTTCCTGCATACCTGGCAAGAAAGCAATGCTGTTAAGAGATTCAGCAAATGCTTCAGTAAAACCCAATCCGCTATAGCCAACCACTATAAAGAATAACTATCATAGTGCAACCTATGAACAAAACCTCAACTGCAATTTACTTGAAACTTCTGGGGAATGATCAAATTCAACCAATTGCTTTAAAGGGCTACAAATTCTCTACTAGGAGAGTAACATTGGCATTAACAATGCCATTATTGCCAAATTGCATACTGTTTAACCTATGTTTAAACATTTTAATTTTTGCACTAGATATCCTGATCCTACTTCTGCTGAAATCAGTGCAAGAACTACCCTGCAAAATCGAGATGTGGCAAAAAAAGCCTGAGACAAAATACAGTCTCAGTTTTTATACAGTCACAACCTGACAACTTCCTTAATTCTGCCAGAGTGCTAACATTAAGTTCAGAGGAGCCTGCACGCTAATAAAAGTAATGATACTTATAAAGAGTGTGTTCTGCAAGATACTGTAACCTAGCTGTGATTGCTGGCCAATCTTCCAGAGAACACTATACGGTATTCAGGCAGAACCAAGTTAAACCCGATTTTAATGAATCTAACGCCCTTTACCTGCTGACACTGAACTTCCACAATACTTTGTTTTCTTTTAGTAAAAGAGGAAAAAAGAAAAGGCAATCACCAGAAGAACAGCTTTGTGTAAAGCCTCAAGCTCTACCTGCATCTCATCAGGAACAATTACTGACAATACCCAGTATGTTAAACACTGTTTCAAAGTCTGAAGTGTCTGTTATACACCCCCACAGCTCTGATCTGCATGACAGACTTGCAGGAATTGTACATCTCTTTCAGCAGTTTATATAGGATGCAGTATAAAGTTATTTCTGTAATTTCAGACAGACTTTGTGTCACATGTAAATTATGCCTTTCTCTCAAGAGGAATTTAGAGAAATATTCCACATTATACTGCAGGAAGAAACTGAGAAGCAAACAGAGGCCAGCAATTCACTAAATACATCAACAACTGATGTGCCAACAGAACAGCAGTTTAAGAACAAACAGAAACTGGAGCTCCTTTTTACCTGCAAGGTTGAGATCTAAATTCAATTATGTGAGCAATCAAATGTTGACTCATGAGCTGCGGTAACCCACTGATTTGCATTAAACACAGTGCAGTGTAGATTCACAGAGAGCACATGATGTCTATTTTAAGACTTGTGACCAGAAGAAATAAACATTCATGTTTATATGTAAAAAGCTTAACTACTTGTAGCAGCTGCAGTTCTTTTTATGGCATAAAGGGAACCATGTGCTGCCTTCTAAAAGGGATAAAAGGTAGAAGTAGCATTACTTTTACTCTGGACGAAAGCAGTAAGAGTTTTCAGTGGTTTTTGCTTCAAAAGCGTCAGTAAAGCATTCTTCAAAAATAAAAGCAAGGGCAATCCCTCAGTTACAAAAAAAGGCTAAGTTATAGATACATAAAGTGACTTTTTAATCACTCATTCTCATTCATTTTGCAATCTACTTTTAAAACAACACCAAAAAGAGGGTCTTGCCTTTTTCAGCACCTTCCCATTTATGAGCGATTCCCATTGCTCAGAAATTAATAAAACAGTTTAATTAACCATGTGAAAAACAAGAAAGGAACTTAGATACAATTTAAATTCCTCATCTTCATACAGAGGTATATTTAAATCAACCTACATCACTCTTCCAGAAGTCATCTTTGCAGTTTGAGACTTTTTTCTGACTAAATAGGAAACATTATTTTAAAGCAGAGCCCATTAACTTACTCTTCCAACAAAATAATACAACAGGATAGAAATAAAACTTAGCAAACAACAAAGGATGCTCTACCTCTTCTGGAAATTCTTCACTGACAAGAGACATAATTAGTGACGTCTTCCCAACTCTGGCTGCAAAAGCATTAAAAACAGGGATTAGATAATCTGGTTTTGTTACACTCAGCAGTTGCATCCCGGCTTAAAATGAGAAGTATTTTTAAAACACTTTCCAACTGACTGTGTTGAAGGCTTTTCATGTGTTGTTTAAACATACTAAATATGGATGACAGCAATTCTCTCCCAATTCTTCTACTGTAAAACATTAGGATCCATTTCACACTTCTGCATTTCATCCAGATGGGAATCAAACCCTACTCTTTCTTACATAAAAGAATTAGCAGCATTTGACCTTGATATAGAACACTTAAGCAAACAAACAAAAATTCAAAACAAACTAGAAATGCTTTAATATGATTTAATAAATAGAAAAAAAGAAAGCACATAAAAAGGAATTTAGGAATGAAATATTTTCATAGTACTCCTGATACGATGGCCCTGCTTCAGTCCTGAACTACCAAGGATAAGAGCTGGACAAAAACACATAGCTCTATCATTAAAGACAAAGTCTCCACAAACTATTCTGACTGCTTCAAAAGTGCAAGATCATAATCCCCTTGATGCAAAGGAGCTGGACCTAGAGCATTTTTTCTAGCATGCATGTTTTACCAACCAAGGCATTCCTCACAATCAGGCAGAGCCTGTATCACTATTCCTACTCAAACCAAAATGAAATGTCACCACCTGACAGAAGCTGTTTTGCTGAGATCACTTCATTTACACTTGTCTATTTATTATACATAATTCTGACCACGGGAGGAAGAGGAGATCAAATTGCATGACTGTTTTTGTGTAGAAAATAATACTACTGAACTGACGATTCAAAGTATGTTCAACTTATCCAAGTCTATTTTTGGCAGAGTAACCAAGAGCCTTCTGACATCCAGACATAAAAGGTTCTCTTTGTCACGGTAAGTTAAAGAGTAGCTACTACAAAACTACATAAGGCAAAGAGAACACTACCCTGGAAAGGAAGACTTTTGTTTTCCTTGGGGAGGTTCATTTCCCTGGTGGTATTGGCTGGAGAGCAGTGAGACACAGGCTTCTTAACAGCAATGTGGTTGTGTTTTCATCAGCGATACTCATATGAGCTAAAACTGCAATTTACCCTGCCAATGCCCTCTTGCATCAACTACATCTTCAGTTTCATCCTGACAGAATCAAGAGCTTTAAAAGCTCTCCTACTTCTTTCAGACCACACAGCACACAATAATTTAATGAACATATGCTGAAAACTATCTGCCATTAGAAACTGATGCTTGTGCCCTGGATACTGGGACTAAACCAATCTTAAACCTAAAATACAGACACTGGGCATTTAAATGTCTGTGTTTTGAACAGGCTTACAAGAGGTCTTTGCATATGTCAAAATCTGAGCCTGATGGTCTACTTTATCATCTAACAAGAATGAGACGGTCTGGACAAACTTGTGGTTTAATAATAAAAAAATAGATACAAACCGTATACAAAACAGCCCTGACAGCATCATTGACACCTTACCAGTTGGTAAAACAAATTTCTCCCTTCTGTGTGTCATGCAGCCATCAAAAACGTGATATAAAAATGCTCAGTCTCTGATGTGCGCAATGTACTACACATTGCTGTATTCAAGAGACCTGTATCTTTGATATTTTCAGTTCGACACACTGAATCTATTCACCACATTGAAGTACCTGTTACACCTGTCCTTAAACCACTATACAGAGCCAGTTACGCTGCCAAAGGCAGAAAGGAGAATTAGGCACATATTCTGAAGAGGAATTCAAAGGTGTATTCAGATGCACAAATACGTTTCTAAATAAACTGAGTCTTGCAAAACCAGCCACAAACAAGCTTAATGAGTTAACTCCTTCTGCACAGTACCATCTCCTGAAGATCCCTCCCTGAAGAAGTCATAGCGGATCTTTCTAGGCAGTACAGGCAAGAGCCAACCTGCACTACGAAACAGCTGCATAAACTGTACTAGAAATATATATGGGGCATTCAATTCTCAGGAAAGCTGTTAGTAGTACTACACTCTTAATGCAATTCGGTAGTTTTGTTAATAACACTTGGTAATTTCTCTGCATTCTTTTCTTGTGAGGAACTTATACACACTTTACAAACTAACACAACAGAACCTCCTTGCTGCCATTTACATCGGTGAGCAGCTGCACCTCTGAAAGCCAGCCAGTTATTTAGGCACCTAAGCCTGAACTTCAGGAGATCATTTTAGCAACATCTGAAAAACCACAGACCCACTGTAACTCTGTCATGGACTGAAGTACGCGCCGCTTACTCAAGGTCATACAGTAAGTCCGTGGCAGAAGCAGGAATCTGGACTCCCTGGCTCTCCCACAAACCCACAACACCCAACTGATAACGGCTGGAGCACAGCTGGCCGCCGATGTCCGAACTCATGATCAGGTCAAGTGTGGTTTCCACCAAAAACCGCAAGGCAGAAATTTCATCCCCGCTTCACCTCCAGGGACGTCCAAGAAGCGCAACTCCGCGCGCCGACTTCCACGCTGCCCGCTCAGCAACCGGCGAGGGGCCGCGAGGAGCCGGCAGCCCCCGGCCGACCCGACACCGGACACGCAGGCTCCCGGGCCCGCCGGCGCGTCCCTGCGGCCGCGGCAACCGGGCACGGAGCCCCCGAGCCCGCCCGCTGACAGCCGCGCAGGGCCGGGGCTCCGCTCGGGGCCAAGGCGAATGATCCCGGGCAGGGCGCGATCCCCGCCGCACCAGAGCGGCTCCCCCTCAGCCCAGCGATCCCCGCTGTGCCCCGCAGCCTCGGCCCGGCCCCGGCCGCACTCACGCTCTCCCACCAGCAGGATCCTCACGTCCTTCTTCATGGCCCCGCTGCCCGGCCCCGCCGCGGGGAGCCTCACATCGGGCCCGGCGGGGCGCGCGGATCCGCTGCGGCCTGGGCTCCCCTCCAGAAAGTGCCATTAAAAACAAGTGTGCCAACTGTGAGGGGGTTCTGAGAATGGTGAAAAGGTAATATATTAAAGAG
>JANRGW010040894.1:0-89380 GCA_024733675.1 Psilopsiagon aymara
GGATATGAGGAAGAAATTCTTCACTGTAAGGGTGGTGAGGCACTGGAATGGGTTGCCCAGGGATGTTGTGAATGCTCCATCCCTGGTGTTCACGGCCAGGTTGGACAGAGCCTTGGGTGTCATGGTTTAGTGTGAGGTGTCCCTGCCCATGGCAGGGGGACTGGAATTGGTTGATCTTCAGGTCCTTTCCAACCCAAACTATGCTATGATGCTATGATTGTAAGGTGTGGGTCTCCATCACCTTGGATTAAGGATCTAAGCAATTCCAGTCTCTCTCAGTGTTTCCATCCATTCGGGGAAAGCTGCTATACTAGCTGGTGCCCTAATATACCAAGACCATCGGTTGTGACAGAAATTCCTCTCTGAGGGCTTGGAGAACTCAGAAGTGCCATTATTTCCTGCACTTAAAATGACTGGTAATAAAAAGCCTTGTTTGGAAAGCCCCATTTGTGCCTCACACAACCCTAAGCTCTGATGTATACTAAAATCTCACTTTAATTATGCATGAAATGTGCGTCTTTGGCTTTTAGGGACAGAGGAAACAGTTTTGTCTTGGGAATAACTGAGAATTATTTTGGCCTGGAGTCAAGAGCACACAGCCCCGTGTTTGTTCATTGCAGTTGGTTTTGGGTTACGTTCTAAGTGCAGGCAGCTGTTTGACAAGGGCCCATTTCCTACAGAAAATGAAGTTGTTGTGTTCTCTGCAAAATCTCTTCAATGCACCGTTTCAAAACCAGAGCAGGCTGTGTAGTGCCTGTTTCCCCACCTCCAGGGCTGCAGCCTCACCTGTAACCCTGCCTGTCCTGAGTTGTGTTCTGCGCCTCTATATTTGAAAATCCATTCAAGAATCCTCCAGCATTCCTAGGCACATAGGGAGTTTCAAAACTGTGGGCTACGTAGCCTGGAAAAGGGTTGAAGATCATTAAGTACCTCAGAAAAACATTGCTTCTCCTTTTCTTCTCATGTGTGAGCCTTTTGCACTGGCCTGCAAGCCTCAACTGCCAATCTGCCATAGCACTCACATATATTTGAAGACCTCTTGTTTGATCTCAGTTGAACAGGGAGTCCATGGACCTGACAGTTTCCTGTGATTACAGCTAAAATCCAGATGATGCTGACTCCCCTCCACACCTTATGCACACATGCAGTCAGTGGACATCAGATGTGACCCTGAGCTGCTGCAGTAGATACTCATCACCCAGCAGGGAGACATAGGAGCTCTTCTTCTGCTTTCAGATATACAGAAGTTGCAGGGTGAAAACAGGAAATACATGGCAGCAGATCCCACCTTCATCATGTCTCCTTATCCTCCCTCTTCTCTTTCTTTTCCTCTGTGGCACTCATCTCTCCCACCCACTGCTCACCGATCCCTCTCCATGCTCACCCCCTGTGCCTGTGCCACGGCAGTTCCCTAAGGGACTAAGGAACACATCTTAGAGAGAGTTGGCATCACTCCTTCTTTCAGAGCTAATACACACTCCAGGGCTCAGTGCTCCTGTCTCTGCCCCAGATCACTCATGCCAGGTCGATCTGCATGTCCTAGGACTTCCCTCCTCATTACTCACAGTGATAAAAAGGGGTTTTTGGGGATCCCCAGGTTCACAACAGTTTTTCCTGGAGGAAAAAGTTTGCTTGTTCTAAACCTCCCTCCTCTCGCAGCCTTTGAACAGGGAGCTGTTTGGAACTCGAAGCACAGCTGGTGCCTTAAAACCATGTCTGGCTGAGTGTGTTCATTGATAATTTGAGGAGCATGGCAGGAAATGAAGTCCCTTCAACTCCCTCAGGTGCCTGGCAGGGCAGATGGGAGGGCCAAGTGCACTGTGGCACTGGGAGAGCTGCAGGGCAATGCAGCCTGATGATGATGGGAGATATGGACCTGGAAGGGGTGGAGGAGGATGGGGGAAGCTCCCTACGGTGTGCCCAGCCATGGATTCATCCCAGCTCTACTTCTGATGATCGGCAATCTTGTTTCCTAGCCAGTGCCAAGTGGTGAGGGGTGCTGAATGCAGCATAATACCCAAGGGAGAGATGTGGCCCCTTCTCAGGCACCTCTAGTGTGGATTTTTTGCCTTTTCTCTAACTGTAGAGCACAGTCTTTCAAGAGATAAATGCTAAAAATGATAGAAGTTGTTCTAGCCCTGGCCCTAAGAGCCACATATCCTCCAGCCATCCCAGTCAGCATCTATGCAACTCCTGTGGGCTTCAGCGGGACACAAGATAGACAGGGGTGTTTCTTCCTTAGAACCTGGCCCCGAGCAGCAGACAGCCATGCTACACAGGACCCTTTCCTGCTCTCAGCACAGGCTGAATGAAATCCAAGTGCCACAGTCTCTGCGGCAGCATCTTGCTCACAGTCTCACTCAACTTCAGGAGCATCCCAAGAGCTTCCTATTTCCATATTATGCTTCCAAGGAAGAGCAAACAATGCACCATGATATATTTAACGATGAATCATTCTCTTAAAAATTATCAGCTGTGAAAGGCTTTCACCACTCTGGGAATAATGCAATGATGTATTTCATGTGAATCAGTGCAGAGCGTATCCATGGCAACCCCATCCTCGCAGTTTGCCAACAGTTGGGGTAACCAGCCTGGAAGAGTTGCAGAAAATAAACCCGCATATTATGGGTTTTTAAAGGAAAAATCAGGCCTGTTTTGAATTACAAGTGGCTTGTCTGTATGCTGAGCCTAGGCTTGTTTGGTTGGCATATTGTGAGACCTTCGGTGGGTGTCACTACCCGGCGAGGTAATTCATCATCTCTGTGCAGCATACAACCCTGCTGGGTGGGCACAGACACCTAAGGGCTCCTTCCCCTGCAGCACCCTGCTCATCACACACTTACCTGAATGGCCATGGGCTGGACCCAGGGACCTGCGGCAGCTTCTGTCTGTGGAGGCACAGGGATACAGGCACAAGCACGTAAGTCCTGTGTGATGCTCAGAAGCGAGTGCTTGATTTAGTAGTCTGCCTTCTGCTCTCAAAAGAGGCACAGGCACTGCAGAGCAGACCATCATTAAGGCTACAGGCACCCGAGAAGACAAACAGATCCTAAGCCCATCCTCAGAGCACTGATAAATGCAAATCCTGCCATAGGTTCTGCATTTCTGCCTGTCAGTAACTTTAAAGCAGATGAAATGCTTGTGATGTGCTCAGTACCCTGTTTCCAGCAGGTGCTCCAGAGCCTGCAGCATTTAGGTAGAGAGCAGGAAGCACCTGCATCACCATGGCAGCTTGATCCCCAGGATGCATTTTTGGAAGGCTTGGAGAATGCCCTGTTGCATTCCTCAGGCAAGTTTGAGATCCGGGAGGGTGGTTTATGGAAAATTGCTCCCCTGCCTCCCAGAAACGTCAGGGAAAGCCACAGAAATTCCCTGTGCAATGGGAAGTTGGACTGAGCATCTTCTTGCATTACTCAGGAGTTTAATTTTGAAAACCATAAGGGATTGGCGAAAGTCTCAAAGGAAAAATCATATTCCTGTTTGCTCTTCAGCTTTAGCACAGGCGTTAGACTCTCCCTGGTAAAAAGAATCCTTTAGAAAGGGAAAAGATGTTCTGTATGATAGCAGGGTTTTCATGAAGTTGGTTAAAACCATCATCCTGCAGAAGAGTGCCATGGCTCGTTTAACACCCATTGGATCAGTCTGGGGTCTGTGTCTGCCTCAACAAAAGAGAAAGAGAGAAGGGCAGGTTCCTTTAGGGGAGGAAATGCAGTTTTGAGGCACTTCACTGAGCATTAGCAGCTCATGTTGGAGGCGCCTTTCCGTGAATTCAGATCAGGGATGGTTAAGAATGGGGAGATCTATTGAGCCAGCCCAGCTTCCGAGCCTCAGCCCATTCCTAGTGCTCGGGAGCCCTGCGGACATGTGAGCTCTGCTGAGCTTTGCTCTGTGCAGATACCTAAGGGGTTTTATGACCGGTGTCTGGAGCTTGAAAATCCAGCCTGAGGCAGCATAAAACATGATTTCCCCCTCAGTATTATATGGTGAGTGACTCCAGCCCAACTTTATTTTCTCTAAAGCGTTATGAAAGACTAAACACTCCAAGAAAATGCCATCCATTCACAGCACGCCAAGGGCCACCGGCAGTGCTAATAAAAATTCTAATTGCAAGGATAACTATCAATCTCTCTGACTCATGCTATGGAAGATGCTGAAATGGCACTCTTGTTTTCGTCTCTCCAGCACTCTGTTGCAAAGAGTGTCTTTATAACAACATCTATAAAGCACATGCAGCTTTTGATATATTTCCTAATTTCACAGAACATATCCTTTATATTTCCCTATTAAAAATAAGGAGCAAACAAAGGTGGGAGGGATTAAAGGATGAAAAATGGCAGAGAAAAGGAAAGAGAGGGAGAAAATTGGGTAAGGAAGGGGTAAGAAGAGTAACATTTTGGCTTCTGCCAACTTAAGGTTTTTTGGTCTTCTATAAATTAGAACCAAATATTTATCTATTTCCCCATGTTTTGCCTCTCCAAAACTTCACCAGCCCAGCCGCTGTCCTGGAGGCCACCTCATCTCCCATTCAGCAGACACAGGCCAGTTGGCTACCAGCATTGTTCAGGAGAGCCAGTCCTGCCATGTGGAGGATTTCCAGGATGGTGGGATATATCCCAAAAATCCATCAAGCCAGCTCAAGGAAGTAAACTTAAGGATGTATCCATTATCATATTAATCCTCCTACTAACTTCCAGCCAAGAGAACTGTATCTTGGCACAGCCCCAGACCTCATGAGCCCATCCATGTCAGCAGCACCTCCTCGGTCTCAGTCAGGACCAGGCAGTACAGCCTCAGGGAACAAATGTAATGTAATTTTCTGCTGGATCAGCCTCAATTCTAAGTCAACAGTTAGTTTTCCATTGCTTTGCAGGGCCTTTTGGCACTGACCAGGATGCAAGCTATGCACAAGTCCTCGTGCTAAGGCTGACGCACGTGGTGGAGCCTGCTGGGTTAAGAAGACTGACTGGGTACAGGCACTCAAAATTCTGGGCAGCCACTAGCTCTCACTACATCATTAGTACAGAGATGATTAATTACAGCACAGTACCATAGAGAGGCAGATTGTAACTGAAGTATGTGAAATGAGAGGAACAGGTATTCTGAGATCTACTGGGAGATTTACTGCAGGTCCATCTTTCTCCATCACTACCTGCTGGACCATGGTAGCTCACCCTCTGAGTGGTTCCTGGTTAGTTTTCAGCAATGCCAGGACTAACAGTACCTGTCTAGAGAAGGCAGAGAATGTAAATATTGAGGTTAACATGGATGTTGGTTTGGTTGTTAATATGTGAATCCTGGGGCCAGACTCTGCCAGGTGACTGTGATATTTAATATTACTACATTAGTAGTTGCAAAAGGACACATCTGAGGAAGGCTGGAAGCCATCTATATACACATACGCAGGTACATTCTGGCTTTGGAAGAATGGAAACTCAACCACCCAGATCATTAGGGAGTTAAGGGTGCTATGTTCGTGCTCTACACTTGGACAGTGTTAGAATCAGAATTTCTGATGTACTCCTATGTATGACTAGCCTAGATGTAGTCATAATGATGTAGCAGTACTAGTCTCAGAGCCCAGATATGGCAACTCTCCTGCTTTCAGAGGAAGTCATTCTGGTCCAAACTTTCCATTCAAGAGGTTTCCTCTACCAAAGACAAGTGGTGGCATCTATGATTCTATGATAGAGTGGAGTGACCAAGACCCACAGTCCATGTGCCAAGGTAAGAGCTTTGTGTTTTCATATTGAATAAAGAGGGCACAACCTAGAAAACCATGCTGTGACTGTCTGCCTTAGCCTCTACCTTAATACAGACCTCCTGTTGGACCCATCCATACCTTGCTGTCCAAGAACAGCAATATGGGACCAAGCTGGCATGCCTGGACTCTCCTGTTCTGAGTGTTGGCCAAGGAACCTGCAGGAACCTCTACACAGGCTGCTGAAAGGCTCGTTCCCACATGCTGCTTGCCTTGTGCTGGGCAGGGCTGTGTGCTCCTCTTCCTCTCAGCTGCTGCAGCCTGCCTGTTCCCATTTGTTCCCCTTCCTGGTAACACTCCAGGACCAGTGCCTCTCTGCTGTTTCCTATGGTTTATTGATAGAAAATTGGTCACTCCCTTGGCAGATGACTGGAGAAGTTTGGTTTACGAAGAAGTGTCTCACCCTTCTCTGTGTCATTTCTACCTGGTTCCTGTTCACGTCCTCACTATACAAGCCCACTGCAGCCAGAGCTGGATTATGCCTGCCAGCTGGGCTTGGTTGTGCTAATGGCCACCAGATAAACTGAAATTACTCTAATTAACAAGCTCTGCAAAGCACTTTCTGTAGTTAGCACCCTGAAAACGTGCAATGCCAGTCATGTCCAACAGGACACATTTTCCTCACCCGTATCTGCCAAGAACCATTTCAAATACTTATTTGGAACAAAAATAAAACTTGGTGGATAAAGCAGGCCTGGGCACAAAAATACATATGGAACAATACAACTTTATTGGCTGCTCCCCAAAGCAGCAGTCCTTTTCTGCAGAAGTAGTAGCACACTGCTGGCAATACACATGTGCATAATAATAAGATCAATGAGTCTCTATCACGTAAGGTAGAATGAACAGGGTCTTCTTTTAGAGGGAAAGGCAAATGTATAATTTCAGAGGCCTCGGTCTGCCATGAAGTTGGTGAGTACAGCTGATATCAGCAATAAAATAAGATCTGAATGATTTTAAGGAAACTCAGCAAAGCACATTGCGGTGCAGGATTGGGACCTGCAATGCTATTTTCGTGCTGTGTTCTTTTCATATTCATGCCACTGGTGAATCTGCAGCATGCAAGCAGGCAAGCCACAGAGGGGAGGTTAAAAATACTTTTTCCTGAATACATAGCCCTAAACAGTGGAGACTGAATTTCATCCTATTCAGATAAGCAAATTGAATATGCCATTCTGATAACACTTTTTTCAAGAGGTGAGTTTTCCTCTGGAAGCTGGCACCCTTTTAATACTCTATGTCCAGGTCTTACCTTTCATTGCTTGCATTTTGCATCATCAACTGGCATCTGTGGCAGAAATAAACTGACCATTGCTCCAGTTTTACTGATGACACTGTGTCTTCCAGAGGTTAAAGGACTTTATCAATGTTGTATTATTAAAGAATCCATTACTCTTGATTGCTTGCTTCCTCCTAGGTACCTGAAATCTGTATTTCCACCTTAGCTGAGAGCAGAGCCCTCATATTTTCAATTCTCAGCTGCCTGGTCAAGCCCTGAGAACCCCCTAGCCTCCCATTAGAGTAGGTGTAACGTAACTTAACAGAAAAGCTCAACAATAGCATAAAATCATAGAATCATAGAGTAGTTCGGGTTGGAAAGAACCTTAAGCTCATCCACTTCCAACCCCCCTGCCATGGGCAGGGACACCTCACACTAAACCATGGTGCCCAAGGCTCTGTCCAACCTGGCCTTGAACACCGCCAGGGATGGCGCATTCATAACTTCCCTGGGCAAAGCATTCCAGTGCCTCACCACCCTTGCAGTAAAGAACTTCTTCCTCATATCCAATCTAAACCTCGCCTGTTGAAGTCTGAACCCATTACCCCTTGTCCTCTCACTACAGTCCCTAATGAAGAGTCCCTCCCCAGCATCCCTATAGGCCCCCTTCAGATACTGAAAGGCTGCTATGAGGTCTCCACGCAGCCTTCTCTTCTCCAGGCTGAACAGCCCCAACATTCTCATCCTATCTTCACACAGGAGGTGCTCCAGTCCCCTGATCATCCTCGTGGCCTCCTCTGGACTTGTTCCAACAGTGCATGTCCTTTTTATGTCGAGGACACCAGAACTGCACACAATACTACAAGTGAGATCTCACGAGAGCAGAGGGGCAGGATCACCTTCCTTTACTGTGTTGCCTTAGTGGTCTGCACTGATTGCTGCAAAACCCATGGCTAAATCCCAAATGCTCACTTTTTTCATCCCTCTGATTACATTTGTTTCCTGGACTGTATATGCAGCAGCATGTTCTTGTGTGGCTTTTAAGATGGCTTTTGCAATCATTCTTTGCAATCAGTTTCTCCTATGGACCAGCTGGGAATGGCTCACCAGAGCCTGAGAATGTAATACAAGAGGAGAAATACAACCTGTGACTCTTTCCCTGATCGTTGCTGTCACCAGAAGTCAAAATTCTAACAGCTTTTCTAAACCCTTCCACTGCTCGAAGTCTGGCAGTTGGAGAATTATCCATTTCCTCGAAAACCAACTTACGAAATGAATCATTTTGATAGGTGGCAGGATAACATTGTCCTATTTTGTAGGAATTTATGTTCTGAAGCAATATGAGTTGAGTTACAAAGTAAGTAGAAAGCCAGAAAGATATGTGAACACAAATTTGCATGGTTGGTATGACAACAGGGATGTTTTGTTTAGATAAGAGTGAAAGGCCTTGAGGGGAGAATGGAAGAATCCGAACACTCTAAAAAAATGCAAATCTGGAATGGCTTTCCCAAGATAGACAAGAATTCATTAATAATTTCCTTCTGAGACAAGATAAGGTTGGCACACAGGAGAATTAACCTGAGAATCATCAGTTTGCAACGAGCTGAAACCAAGTGGTAAACACACATCATGATTGCATTACAGCTGCAACTGGAGAGATATTTCATTATTAATTGTTAATCTTATGAAGAAGTAAATTTATTCTGCCTTTGTTAACAATGCTCTGTGTGTTTGAGAGATGAAGATCTACAGCCCCTCAGCACCAGTTACATTCAGGCTTGAAAAACTCCCCCCCAGGTCCAGCTTTGAGTTTATAGCCCCAGGAACCTCCAAGAATCCCCATTTTTGTGGGTGAAGCCTTGGAGATCTCCTATCTCTCACAGAGAGGCACAAACTGGGGGAAACTCACTGCAGTTGAGTCCCAGCCTACAAGCATAAGAGAAAAATTGGCTCCTGTTTGTGTTACTTATAGTGATTTTCATTTGAAAGCTCCTACAGGGACACAGCAGCAGGATTGCTCAGGAGCAGTCGCCATTTTCCAGCATGGTACTTACAGGATGGAGAAAATCCTATTCCCTCCCCAAGATACACACAGCTGCATCTGCAAGGATGGTGGGGTGATGGAGAAATTCATGAGAGTAAAGTCAGCCCGGCATGGCAGGTGCTGTGCTATTCCCAGCTGCACTAAAACAGACATGGAATCTAATATTCCCTTTTCTTCCCAAATTGCAGTGCTTTCTGGCTTGTTTCTTTCTCTAATAGCCAAGGCAGTTATAGGGTTGCTATATACTCAGCCTTTTAATGTGCTGTATGAACTGCTGTGAAGCACTGCTGGGTTTGTTATCCTCTTTTTTCACTGCAGATACAAAGTCAGATGGAGCCATCATTGTGGGAATGGCCCTTCGTCCTGCAAGACGAGTTGTCCTGGAGCAACCCAGCTGGGAACTTGGAACATGCACAATGGTAATGAAGCTGTACAGAGAAGGTAGCAGCTCGTGAAAGTTATTAGCAGAGAATTGTGGAGCATGTGAAGTGGAAATAATAGCACATACTGGTTCAACATGAACTAAGAGCAGCTTTGAAAATGCATTTCCAAGTTCATTCAGTAATTCTACGCACAGCAAAGTTAAAACCCCCACAGGTATATGCTGACAAACCCTGCCAGAACTCTTCCCAAAGGCACTTCTGATGGGGGAAAGAGGGACAAAGTGCAAAGGAGAAAACCTGCGCATTTCCCACTCTGATATTCCCTCATTTTATGCACCACAGATTTCAATCCTCCAAACTCAACAGGTATCATACTGCTTTTATCTTTCCTTTAGCAAAGCTAACCATAAAAATCTATGTTGTGCAAACTTGTGATGGTCTGGAGAACCATTACTTTTGGTTTCTTTGAGACAACAGGCTAGAGAACATGGGATTACAACATGCTTTGATAGTGTTGAACTGTTTCAGTTTGATGAAGTACAATATTCTGTGCTAAAACTGCAGAGTCATAATCCACTATAAATGACAAAACAGAATCTGTACCTTATAGTCTTATACACTCACATTTTAAAGCTTGTATTTTCACCTAACATAGAAGCCAAACTGATGCAAATTGAAATGATCAAATCAAAGGGAAACATTTCTACCTTAGCAAAATGAAGCACCTTTGATGTTACTGAAACCAAACAAAGTAAAAATGATGTGACATTTCCTATCAAACACTTAGTCTGTACTGACACACTTCTGTGAAACATTTCTAACTTGAGGAGGATTTGGGGAGGCCTTGCACCATCACAACAGGAGATTCTCTGCCCCTCTTGCACCAGCTCCTGCTCCCTTCGAGGTCCTGGCTCTGCACTGGCTCATTGGGAAATCATTACACCGGCGCAAAATGTCTCAGGTGTCCCAACCAAGACTGATTCTGGGCATTGTATGAGGTGTCTGCATTCCTCTAGAGGTGCTTTAGCTCCCAAAGCCTTCCCTCATGCCCCCAGACCCTTCAAAGGAGGAAGTCAGCTTGTGGATTTGGGAGGCTGGAAACTGCACAGCTCTGGCATGAGGCTTACGGGCTCCATTGAGGAGGAGGAGGTCTCAGGGAATGTCTACACTCTTTTCTGTTGGCATGAAGAGCCACACAAGGGCAGTGTGAGCCTCAGCACTTTCTTATCTCATGTGAATTAGTTCCTTTGATACTCTGCCTCATCTTTCCCTCTACAAAAGTCTCTCACATACTTGTAGGGACAAAGTGGGTATAAATCAGTTCCATTGCTAGAGGTATTATTGTAACCTGCAGGCATTAACAAAAAGTTTATGGAGAAATTTATGCAGTGATTTCTATGATTCCACTGAGAATTACGCTGTATCTGCATCATCTTATACTCGGTTTAAGAAAGAACATTATCCTTTGTAAAATCCTGCAGAATTTTTTACAAGAGACTTAGAGAAACAAGCGTGTATCTGATTCATTCAGTACCCAAGAAGTATCTTAATAAAAATAGAAAACAACACAATGTAGTACAAAGTGGAAAATATTTTGCACTACAGTAAATGGCTTTCCTAGTACAGGTGGAATAAAAATTGGAATTGAATGTAAAAGCCAAATAGTATGTGGTATCTCTATGTCTGCCCTTCAATATTCTAGGGAGGAGAAATCTTGTACCCCGTCTTTGCGTATTGACTTCAGGGGACATGTGTTTGCCACCTGCTTACAGAGCAATGTCTGAGCCAACCAATTATTTAAATATCAAAACAGAGACATCATCTGTGACTCAATTAAGCTGTTTCTCTACCTTTGCAACCTGAGCCAATCTCTCTTTTGCTCTAGGGCTCTTTCTCTGGCTGCTAAAGAAGAGCCTAGCCAAAAGTAATTTGTTCTGCTCCTTCCAGCCAAGTCACCCACAGGAGAGGAAACTTCATTTAAGCGGGATCATTTTACACTGCTTAAGGCATCCGTCTGGAGCCACCCCAGGGTCCAGCTGTGTCCATGCTTTGTGCTGGAAGACAACAGTAGTGACAGAGCATACCACAAAGCCAGCCTGTGACAACCCCTGCATCCCGGTGGAAGTCTGATGTGGAGAGGCCAGGGATGCTCTGCCCCTCATTCCAGATGGCTGGAGGAGCCTCCTCCTGCCTGAAGCAGAATTGCACTCGGTTTGTGCTGAGGTGGGGTTTTACACCCAGACGGGAATAAACTTTGAGAAGTCCCATATGAAAATGAATTCCTGGTGAATAAGCGAATAGGTCTGACCTGTGCTCAGGTGTCATGCGGTAGATGTGCAGAAGGGGCAGGGAACAAGCTCTTTTTCCTGCAGCTTCAAAGAGGTCTAATAAAGTCTTGGACACCTCAAAAGCAGCCACAATAAGCTTAAATAAGCATCTGTCAACTGTTCACTAAAAAAGTGAGTTTTCAGATTACTTCCTTGACATGGTAATGACACATCAATATTACAACACTGTTTGTCTGATGATGAATGTGAGACAAAATGATTTCTGGACTAACAGCGGCTTGTAATAGGTCATACATGGAGCTATGAAAACATATGGCAAAACAATGCCTTAAAATAGAAAACCTTTATGAAAACAAAGTTCTGAAAGGTAGGATTGGGGTTTCCCATGGAAGCACAGTGAGTGAATGGAAAGGGTGGGATACTGAAAGGATACAAGACAAAGCACCCATGTTGTGTTTAAGCACAAGTGAAACTTTTGCACCTCATTGGCCTCTCCCACATGCCACCAGCCTTTGGGAAAGAGGAGCTGTCTGCCATCCCTGTGTTAAACTGGATGCACCAGGAGCAAAGTTCAAGGAGTAGAAGTTTCTCTGCAAAGAAGCATTGTTCACCCAAGATAACTAAAAATGTTGGATAAGAGTCAGAAAACATCAACAGTCACCATATAATAATATTTGATAGACTCTGGGAAGGAGTCCTGGCCCAAGAGTGCTGAATATTTATGACATGGATCTATTCAGCATTCGGACTCAAAGAAACAACCTTTAGCTTAATAGCTCCTGTTTGTTGCGATTGTCTCCTCACTGCCAAATTTTTGTCAGGGGGGCCCTATCTCACTATTTGGCAAGAGCTATTTATTCCTCTTTAGTGCCACCAAAACCTAATCCTATACATTAGCAGTCTCTTCCTAACTTTCATAACAAGAGATGCATCTCAGCCTGTGAGATCCTTGGGTTTCACTTGGTTTGCAAGTACCTCAGTGAGTTGTAACTCAGTGTTATCCAGATTTACTGCTTTGAAGAAAGGAGAGCATTTTGTGCCTGACAGATTCATTTGAGTTTTTACTTCAAGCATTTTGCAGAATAAACTTACAGCAAACAGCTGAGTTACACAACTGCAAATGAACTGACAGAAAGAGCCTACAAACATAAAACACATTTAGAGCTAATCCCTTTGTCAGGCCATTACTTTGGGCTCTGAGACAGCCCTTGGAAGGACCTGAAGAGGGTCCTATCCTTCCCTATGTCCTCTTTTGGGTTACTCCTGCCCCCCTGTGCTCCCAGCTCAAGGAAACTCATCATGTTTGTGATTTGATTTCATAGCTGGTGTTTGTAGACTGCAGGGGTTTGGCATGCTCGGGGCCTTTGCAGTATGTTGACTTCCCCCATCAGACTCTCTCCTGCCAAGGAAGTTGACTGAATGGTGATATTCATGATTTATCCTTTCTCAGAGAGCATGACTTGCATTTTGAATGCATTCCCAGGTCCAGAGTAACTTATCATACACGTAATTTTCAAGTCTCCATTTTTAAATCTCTGCACAACATGTTGATAGCCTTCCTGCCTGAGACCCTCTGGAGGCTGCATGTACAGGACAAACACTGCTGACTGCCTTTGGGGTCCTCAGTCCTCAGCCCAAACATATCAGCCAGAATTAGAAGCACAAGCTGCTTCTAGTTATGTTGTTCTAGTAGTGCTCCTAGTTATAATGACTAATAACTTATTTAGCACTTCTATTTTCTAATCCAAAAACACTGCAGTAAGAAAGAGAACTAGCAAAATCCCAGGTTGATGGAAAGCGTATTTTAAGAGAGAAGTTACACAATAATAAGGATACGGGGGGGGAAAAAAACCCAACATTCACAGCTTGGATCCTATGAATCAAGAAATTCGGCAATAAATCAGTGCCTTCTAACCAAATCAAAAGCATGCTGATGTTTAGAAAGAGTTTAAGGGGGAGGGAGTGGGACAACAACCGTTGTTTTTTACATCTCTTTGTCCTGTAGAACTGGCTGAGCTGAATCAACATAGTTAATACACATTCTCAAAGCTTTTCAGAACTGTGAAAAAACAGGAATACCGGAAACCTTGTCGGGAAAAGTCATATTCCCAATTTGAAGAGATTGTCTGGGACAAGTTTATAAAAAAGCTTTGTGCTCTATTGGACAACTTTTTAAAAGAACTCTTAAATTCTGGAGTTGACTAAGGGCTTGGGTCCAAGCCATTCAAAGTATCTGAAAAGCAAATTAATTGAGCAGCCTGGAATAAGGTCTGAAGTGGTCCTCTTACAATTTCCATGAGACCAAGCAAGACAAACTACTGCAGTCAACAGAAAAAAGGTAGATCAAATGGTTGTAAGAGTCAGGTCAGAGTCAGCCCTTAAACCACTGTTAGATAACGAGCCATGCTGGCTTCAATATTTCATTCAGTGACACATGAACCATGGAGGTGTGGGAGTAGAAAATGAATATCTGAAAAAGCCAAGATTCAAATGAAAATATTTTACACAGATGAAGACTCATTTCCTTTCTTCGAGAAAGCTAAAAAAAGAAAAGGGAAATAACTAGAATAATTAGCCCAAATAACGCCATTAATCCTAAGCATAATAAAAGATTTATTCTGCTTGGATCCTAGGAGTAGGATGAGAACATTTTATCCTATGCAATATAATGATTTTCCTTGTTTACGTGTTGCACACTCTATGCTTCCCTCCTAACAAGCAGCAGTCATTGCCAGTCCTTCAGCAGAGCCTAGCTTTAGTGTTCGTATTATATTCATCACTGTTTCAGAGCCAAAATGCTGTAAATAATCTACCTCTCAAACTTATTATTATTTTGACTGCCAAAGCCAGCTGCTCTTGCTGCTTAGCGTCCTTTTTCAAAGGAAACATATTGTTTCTTCCAGCTTTGGGTCTCTCCTCTATACACTGATGGAAGCAAGAACAGCTCTTCTGAATCCTATGGAGTTGTAGAAATGTAAGCTTTTGGCATGCAAGAAAGAATTTATTGCTGTCTTCTTGTCTCCGTTTCCATCACTCCCATAGCCCCTCAACCAAATATGTGCTCCAGTTGTGCTGGGAGCTGTACAAGATGTAATCCGTGCTGCATCCTGCCTCAAAACAAGCCTGTTTTGTTTTCTCGCTGGCTTATTCTGCTTATGTGGGAGCTCCTGTGAAGCCGGGGGCATGAATACATTGCATCCTGCTACTCAGAGCTTGAAGAATGAGTTGATTTTGGAAAAGATGATGAAGAGCCAGGCTGTCTGAAATAGGATCTTTCTTAGCATTTTGCTAGCTACTGGCATGATCAACTCACCCTCAAGACAGAAGGTGAGATGATGAGATTTACCTCTTTAGAAAATGAGTTAGGTCTTATCCAAAGGTATTCAGTGCAATGTATGTTGTATACAACAGCTGAATATTTTGTGCATCTTACAAAAGAGATATGGAACTAACATGTGGAGAACCCAGGACTTTACAATGCAAACTCCTCTCCACAGTTTTCTTTCATCTGCTCAGCTTTGCCTGCTCTTCACACATGACAACTGCTCACAAAACAACAGGGTCCTGGATAACAGAATTAGAAACTGGAAGCCATGAGCTGCACTAAGCTCCAGCCTTGCTGCATGAAAAGAGGCTCTGAGCTCAGAAGATGACAGGCTGGAGTAGGAGGAAGAGAACTTTTGGAGGAATGCAGGGGAAGTCCAGGAGAGCCTCCACCCTGAGGAGACATGGGATGAGGCTTTGTTTCTTGCAAGCTTTGCAGACTCACTGGATGGCCCTATATCTACTTGCTGGCATTTTCGTTTTAGTTGAGAGACCTCACTGAACATGCTGCTGGGTGACAGAACGCCATCAGACTGGTTGTCACTGACAGCAGTGCTGTGCTGCCTGTCTCTCTGAGAAATGACTGTAATATCTCTTTACACCACACATGACCAGTAAGGGCAATCAGTTGTGATTGTTGTGAAGAGTGGATGTGCTGAAGTGGCATGAAAAGCTCTGCTGGGACAGGGATGGAAGGTGAGCATGGTGCCTGAGCAGACCCAGCCAACGTGTGCCAGGCTCTGGCTAGGCAGGAACTTGCCATATGACTGGTCAGCACACAACACTCCTCCGGTTACATCCATAGCACATTTGGTTTGGGAAGCTCACAGAGCTCCAGAAGCTTTTGCATGGAATGATGAGATACCAAACGTATCAAAAAAGGGAGAGAAACTGCTGGCATCCTTTGGGTCTGCTTGCCTCTTTCTCTGCTGCGGAAATGGCCTCTGGCAGAACATGAGCAGCCTCTCACACCTGCTGCTTAATGTTCTTTACACATGTGATCATCATAAAGATTGCCTTTTATATGCCTGAAATGCAAGAAGTTTTGCTTTCTCAACTATTTGTCTCGCTTCAAAATGCCTGGAGGTAGTTCTTCGGGCACATACACAGCACTGTTCATGTGCTACATTAGCTGGACATTCAAAAGATGTTGGGGCAAGATCAGTCATACTGGCAAAGGAATTTTTTTCTGTAGGACCAGTTTGTTTCTTCACAGAAAGAATGAAACAAGGGGACTAATGCTTGACTATCTCAGCTCACCTGTGTTCTGACTAGAAGAGATACTATAAGATCATAAACCAGACAGGACAGCATTTTATTGATCCTAGAAATGAATGGAAGTTAACATATGGATGGTATAAAAAGAATAAATTCATTCTGCATACACACCTGGAATACACAGATCTAACACCAGAACCAAGTGTCTGGGGCAATAGCTGTTAATTGTGTTGATTCCTTCTCATCTCCATTAAAAAGTACTTCTGCTCATTTGATGGCTTTTCAACCATAGCAGAGCTCTTTATCTGAGAACACGACTTCAGGCATTAAGTAGGGTCTTAGCAAAGGTTTTAAGCAGGGCTTCCTGGATATCTTCCTGTTTTCCTAAATTATTCTTATGAGCCAGGTAACAGTTTCAGCCCTGAAACACCTAGGCTAATGCATCTCAGAAGCATCTGGAGTGCTAAGACAGAGCCTGAGCCCTTTGGATCACATTAGCTGTGAAAACAGTCACAGCACAGCATCAGGAGCTGAATAACTTCATCCCCCCAGTGACCTTTTGCCACTGCTGCCTGTTCATCACATCCTTCAAATGATGACCCTCCCACTCTTTGTTGCTGCTCTGGCCCTCTTGTGGCTTTGGAAACAGCCTCAGAGCATGCTGCAGGGATCCCTCTCCAGCTCCAGATTTGCCCTTTGCATAAGCAACAGCAGCAGGGAGGGAAACAGCCCCAACACAGTGCACCCACCCACAGAGACACAGGTTGGAAGTCTGCTCTGCAGTATCTTCATTGCTTTTATTATACACATTAGCTACATTGAAGATAAGCCTAAGCCATGCTGCGGTCCCCATGGAAACAGGTCCAAGGAGCTTTGGTTGATTATTAATCAAGGTATATGAATGCCCTTTCTCCTCCAAAGGTCCTGGGGAAATGACTCCCATTAGAGACCCCAGGAGCAGATGGACATGCAGTAGAACATGTACATGGAGGGTGTAGGCTGGGGTTGGCATGGGATTTTACTTGCTTTTCCCACAAGAGATGGAAAGGAGAAAACCTGCTTGAGAATTCAGGAAGTCTCTACCCTCTTTATCCCATAGCAGTCACAATGACATTGTTCAGAGACATGAAGTCAAGCTTTTTCTCCCTGGTCTCAGTGCTTGAAGGCCAGTGGAAGCATTTCCAGGGCTGGCATTTGCGATGACAAAGTGTTTGCAAGCAGGGGTGAATCATTTCCCTAAGGACACTCTCAGACTTGCTGCAACATATTCAGGAGGAGAAAATGTTCTGCCTTTGGCCTTGACAGTCTTTTAGCATCTCCCATATCCACCCGTCAGACATGCAGGCACACAAGGTGCTTGTACACACATCCTTAGCTGTAGCAATTACTGATGCTCCCACCACGTATCAAACACAAATCCCAGTGCCAAACTGTCTACATGTCAAGAGTTAAGGGGCAGGTATGACAGATTACAAGCAGCAGTGAGAAAGGAGCTTGAGAAGACTCAGACCCCTTTTTCTTTGGAGTAGATGACAGCCACCAAGAAACAGCACTGGCGGGAAGCGGGTGTCCCATCCTCCAACCTCACTCAGTTCCTAGACTAAATTTGCACTGGAGAGTGATGGAAAATTTATGCCCAAATTAGAAGATAAAATAAAAAAATAAAACTAAAAATAAAATATAAAAATTGAAAATATAAGAAAGTTCATATAAGCAGGATAATCTAAAGTATTTTTATATTCTTTCAAATACTTTTTTATAACTCTAAAAGTTGCTCGATTTTAATATCAATTTTCAGCATAAATTAGCTGAAATTTCATTGTAACAGCTGTCTTGAATCACACATGAGAAAATCCCATTTCAAAGCTTCTTTTAAACTCTTGTTTTAAACTTGTTTCAAAGAAGGGAGCCCTGAAAACTGACACTTCCATTTATGCAGCTTTAGCTTCAACAGTCATCTTCTAACCAAAATATTTCACCAGCAAGTTCCCAAACAGCATTTCTACAGCATCAGATTGTTCCCAGATCTTAATATAGCCACATGGTCCTTCTAACCTGCTCTTCTAAAAAATGAAAGCAGTAGATTTTCTTTCTCCGTCGCCCCATATTTATTCTCCCTCAACACAAAGGGTATCCTGAGGAATGATAAACCCCTTCCTCCCTTTGCCACTTTCCTGAGTAGCTGCAATCGGCTTTGCTCATGAGATGCCACAAACCATATATACAAGCTGCCATAGAAATATGCAATTAGAGTAGATCTATACCATACATGGTTACAAGCCCTGGGAGCTACAGAACAGGAAAGGTTTTGTACTCAGACCCAGGCCATGAGCAGAGGAGCACAGAGCAACTGGGCAGCCACTGAACTGCCAGTGAGCTGTCCCAAGAGCTTGGTGTGCTCTCTGCCATGGCAGCAGAAGGGGGCATTGAATCACTTGGAAACTCAGTGAGATCTCATTGTTAGCTTGCAGTTCAGTTCTTTTGTGGCTCTTGGGACAGCCAAAATGTTACGAGATGGCAAAGTCATTGATCACATTCCTCTCCCAGGAGTTTCACAAGCTTTAAATGTCTAAACAATACAAATAGAGCACCAGTTATGTACTGGAAGTTTCCTTTTCTGTCTTGCATTAAACAAAGTTTTTTTCTTTCCATCTGTTCTGGAAGATTCAGGATCTCTGGGCTGCACCAGAGAGAGCTGCCTTCCCTCTACCCACAACCGCATCATGGCCGGTAAATGATGTAATCAGTGTCACAGGGCTGTGAGATTGCACAAAGAGCAACAGGACTGGGACTTAATCCCTTAAAACTTCCCTACAAAGTCTTCTCAGCTACAAGAAATGCCTTCTCTGAGCCACTGTATGTTCTTTAAGTGATGACACTGAAAATAAGACCGCAACAGGACAATCAAAGGAAAAAAACATCAGTTCCAAGGAGTTACATGTTCCCTCGCTTGAGGTTAGAAAAGCCTGCTCAGAAGAGGCACACAGTCCCTGGATCTGTCCTCCTGCTAAACTCAAACAGAAATTTCTTGATTCCTGAAGAGTGACTTTGTTTGGCACATTTTCTAGATAAAGTGTGAAGTAAAGGCAGTTTTACAAAGAAAAGAAAAGGTCCGTCAGCTCCGTCTGAATCGTAAATGGAAACCTGGGTGGGTTTGTGTGCATGCTAAGATGAGGGTCAGAACAGGTCTAAGTTTTCTATTTCTAGTCAAAAGCTTTACAGAATAACTGTGTGCCAGCAACTCCCATAACCTTCTTTGCATGGAAAGGGCAATGGCCTCTTGGCCAGCTAAAAATGAAAATATCCAGGGTCCTTCTGACCTCATTCCTTTCTTGTAGAAGAAAAAAGGCTGGGAAGAGGAGATGGAATCCACAGTGACTGAGGGGCGTTCAGGATGCCCTGTTTGAGCAGCACTATCCTCTTTCCAAATGACTCATGACTTCAGCCAGGCTCCAGCTTTTCACAGCTGCTTCAGGACAAAGTGAAATACAGGGGTTAATCCTCAGAGGCAGCAGCTGAAATAACTGGAGGTCAGATAGCTAGATCCTGCCTGGCATGTTTTAGTCCTTCAGAGGATTATGAACTTTTCCATAGAAAGAAAAGGCTATGCATGGTCCCCTCTCTCTGCCAAGAATTAAGGTGCCCTGGTCCCTTCTCACCATCCTCTGCTCTGCCCTGCAGGGAGCCACAGACAAATACATATGCCAAGAAACAACAAAATATTTAGCTACTTAATTCCTAGCTGGACTAGCAGATACAGGCTGCTAGATATTTGCACAGGAATTAGAAACTTCAGAGCTTTTGGAAACAGAACCGGAATTCTGTTTTATCCTTAATGAATCAGAAAGCCCATGGCATCATCATGAGCCCACTGATGATATGAAGGCTGGCTATTTTCTACATCACTGCCTTATCCCTTGGACATTAACAACTTCGAAAATTCATGGGAAAACACACACATAAGACCTCTTAGGACAAAAAATCTCTGGCCTTAAAGAAAACACAGTGGTGAATGATGATGTCAGGATGGAATTAATGACCTGGGAGTATTTTTGACTTTTCTTGCCATGATGATGATTTTGTAGAACTATGACAGACAGTGGATAAATAGTTGCTGTTCCACTGCAGATGGCCACAGTTTATTACTATATTATTATCATAATGATTCAGAGACTGGCAGAGGGAACCTGATGAGCAGCCCAAAATCTCTTGGAGGTGAATGTCACTTTTGCGTTCCTCCAGAACTGTCTCTTCTTTAAAGTCATCTAACAGTAACTGCTGGCCACAGCCTCTCCAAAAATTTACCCCTATCATTTGCCTGTGCTGCAAACAAAACCAGGAATTTCTGTGAGCAACTTCCCCTCGGAGCAGGCACTGTCCCACAGGCTCTTGCCAGGGCACACTGAAGAGGTGTGGTGGTGTTTTCAGCCCTACACGGCTGGCAGGAAGAGCCTATTCGCATCTACCAGGATTTTAAAAGGGAAAACCTGAAACATTTCATAGTAGCAAAGTTTCTCAAACTTGACTTCTAGCTCAGCAGCCTTCCTGAGCACAGCTCGCTTGTCCCCCCCCAAAATACAGTATGTACTGAGCACACTTTGCTGTGTCTGAACAGCTTTACTATTTTTCCTTTTTAAAACACGCATATTCTAAGGTTGCTTTTCTTTAAATACCTTGGGGTGGTCTGGGAAGAATGAAAGGCAAACACAGAGGAACAGGCCAGTCCTCTGCTCATCCTTTTGCCATGCATAATCTATGGATGTGGTCCAATCTCAATTTGAATGAGTGGGAATCTTGCAGGTTAGGCAGTAACAGTGCCAGTACCTGAGTTTTACACAAGGGAATTGATGTACAGGACAATTTATTTTTTTATGTTTTTTTTACTGTATACCTCCTTCCCTGACTTTTCCTGATTCTTGCATAGTACCTCCACCAGCTTTGCTTACTCTGAGCAAGATGAAAAACTAATTCAAGTGTGATGCATCAGGGGACTTCTATAGATTCAGATAGGTAATAACAACAGCAAGGGCAAACGGGAGTTATTTCCACTGTTGCAAACTGCCAGAAGGGCACAAGGAAGCCAAAGGCTGCAGCAAGGCAAAAGCAGTGGGGTCCCGAGGGGAGGCGCAAGAGCCATCTGACTACAGCTGCTGGTGCCGGATGGGATTGACCTGATCACCACACAAAAACCAGTGGACATGAAGCACATCAAAATAAAGCCTCTTTGACAGCACAGCCTTAATTTCTCCTGCTCCATCACCCTCTCATTAAACTCAAATGGAGTCTGATACATCTCTCTGCTAGAGATGGGTTGTCTGTGTCCCCTAACAGCTGGCCAGCCTGGCTTATGTGAGCAAGCTGTTGGTATGTACTGCACAACCTAATCAATGACAGAGGATGTATTTACTATATTGTCCCCAGGACACCTTTAGCATATTAAGAATAAGCAAGAAAAAACATTCAAAGTAAAATAAAACAAAGCTGATTTTTAGTGCTCCAGAGATTTTACCATGGTGGGGCTGTCTGGTGCAACTGACAGGAAAACGTTACAATAAAATCAGATGACATTACAAGAGTTTATGTTAGAGGATAAGAGCAGGACACAAAAAGCCAGCTGTAATTTTAATAGTCTTGCCCATAACATTAAGGCACACACCGGTGCTGCTCAGTCTCTGGGTAACATGATGCATATTTTACAGTCATATTTTTATTGACTATAATTTATACCCTGAAGCATTATTGCCTCTGTATGAGAAGAACAATTTTATTTTCCAGCAAGCAAACAGCTAACCAGAAGGCACCCAAATCCTCCAGAGAGAGGCACAGGCAACAGCAAGTTTAAAGCAGAATAAGGAGTTCGCTGCTGGACCAGCACAGGCTATAACCCCTTTTGCCAGTGACCTTTACCGAACAATTCAAATGGCATATAACAATCTGACAATCTGCTGCTGGAATGCATAGTGTCTGAGGGGACAGAAAACTCACTTTCTGTGTAAGAAGGGATGCAAAAAACCAGCCTTACACTGCTGGTGGCTGCATGTAGGACAGCAGGCCTGCGGGCACTTGCCCTCTCTCCTTACCCAGCTGACAGCAGCACACCAGGAGTGCTGCTCTCCTCATCCCTATTCCCACACAAGACATCCTTCAGGCCCACGGAGAGCTCAGTCCCCACAGTTTCCCACAAGAGTCTTCCAGGGCAAGGTGGCAACCAATCTCATGTACATAATGACCATGGGATGACAGAAGAACAGCTGTAAGTGGATCCTCAGCGTGTTTCTAAGCGATAACATTGATCAGCAGCACTGAAAGATAACAGAATTTTGAAGAACCAAACCCAACCATTTTTCCTCTCTCTAAGGCCCCTGTAAAATGGATTTGTCTCCCACTATTTTTTTCAGCCCTCATAAGCCATCTGAGCTTTTACTAATTAAAAGGTGAAAAACTTTTCATTTCAAACAGCCCTATTTCACAAAACTGTACCTAATTTATGCACATTTAATTATTGCAGTCACAGAACCAAATAGCCTTTGCCTGTGCATTCCCAGTAATTGCATACGAACATTAGCATAGTCTATGCATTAAGGAACATTTTAATATTTAGTGGTAAAAATAGTATCAGCTCTGTAGATGGTATAAATGAATGGCTAGAAAGCTCTCACAGTTTACATCCAGGGAGGTTTGCTCTGTAATTTTTAACCAATCAACATCTTTTCAGTCGACAAATGTGAGCAGATATGTATCATGTTGCCTTGTGAGGCTGAAAATAGACTTTGCAAATACGTTTCTGGGTGCGGAGGTGGTTCATACAAGTGAAGCAAAAGATGAGGAGAGGAAAAAATGGACACATTTTGGTTCCTAGGGCTGAATCCGAGTCTCTCTCATCTGCCTATGCTCATTAATCAGGCCAGAAAGGAAACTCTCATCCTATTCACAGAGTGCATGACTTGTACTCAGAATAGAGAATGGGGCCTGGGAGTGACAGTGTTTCAGATACATATAAAAGAATATAACAGAAATACCAGCTAACATGTCCTACTGTGTTGCACCATCAGATAAAAGAGCAGGCACTTGCATGCAGATTCTTATTTCTAATGGAACTTATGGGATTTTACAAATTTCATTGAACTTTTTTTAAATCTAGACACTAGAAAGGGAAAATAGATTAAAATCCATTTTGCTTCTGTACATGTGAAAAAGTTGGAGAAGAGCATTGCTTTGGTTCCCCACGCACTAATGAAACAGGCTTGGTCAGATTTCTCGCAGTCTGGGTACCTGTAATCCTTCACCCTTTAGTCTGGCTCAGGGCATTGGTCCCAGAGAGCCAGAGGCTGTGATGCTTGCATGCACATAGAGGAGAGGAGGCAAAGTCTCCTGTAGGGTCTGATCGCTGAACCAGCACCACAGCAGAGGTTGTCGCTGCAGGACCGACAGCCTTGACTGGAAGAGGTAAGGTGGGTGAAGATGGAGAGCCCAAACACAGGCCACAGCTAATAGACAATTCAGTGCCCAACTAAGCCCTAAATGCTCAGAAAATCTGGTATTTAAGGCATACATATCTCAAACCTGCTGCTCTTAAAATCTAAGATTCAAGGTAGTGCGAACCTTCACTTAACCTAAATGGGAACTGGAAGTTTTATTGGTTTTTAGCTGGAAGACAGTTTTAGGATATAAAACTCTACTATCACTTAACATTTTGGGCATACTCAGCCTTTTCAAGTTCTTGTAAAGAAAAAGAGACACTTCATTGGCTTGCTTATTCATTGCAGGAAGAACAATATTTCACAACTGAAAAATGTTCAAGAGCAACTTACATGAAGAGCTGTAACATCTGGAGTGGAACCATTATGTCCAAAACAAGAGTTTGCTACAACTGTATGATTTTTACAATTGGCAAATTATAGCAAAATCATCGCATAATAATTACTTACAACTGACCTATTTTTATTTAGAGCAAGCAGAGAAAAGTCTCTCCAAATGAGCTGGCAAGGGAGGAGGGACTCAGAGGATGTCTACTAGAGCTATAGGGAGCTGAACCTGTTGAAGAAGAGGTACAAGGAAAGGATGGTCACCCTGTGTCTCAGGGATGAAAGGAAGAGGATAGGTACCTGAGGACCTAATTTCACAAACATGGACATGAAAAGTACCTGAGTAAAACTTGCATAGAAAAATATGGTTGCCCTCCAGCCCATAGCTATGATTTGGTAAAATTTCATTGGGTGGCTTCCAGCTATCCAGTCCATGAGCCCATAAGGGAAAGGGCAATTTCATGGGCATGCAAGTTCTACAAACCATGCACAAAAAACCTCTGCAAAGGCCTGGCCTCTTGGTAGGAAACATGATGAAAGCCACTGGCTGAACAAGGCAGGGAGCTGGTAGTGAAGAACACACACGCAGCTTGATGCCTGTGACGCACACCAGTCTCCAGATGGATGGCTCACACAGTGTGCAGGAGATTGCCCAGGGCAGTGTCCCAGCCTGGAGCTGCCCATCTCCCAGCTCCAGAGCTGCCTTCCTGGGGGTGGTGGGGAGGTCCCCCTGCAGTCAGTTGCCATGGCTGGGAATGAGCAGCGCCAGCACCCTCCATACACACTGTGGAGTTCAGTGGATGAGAGGACAGTGTGTGCGCTGGCTGTTACAGGCAGCTGCACACGTGCCAACACCCAGGTGAATCACAGAGGGACATACTGCTAACTTTATTCAGATAATGGGATGGGTACAAATACAGGTTTTTTCAAGCTTTTAAAGTGCTTTCTGCTTTTTTAACCTTTAGATCTGTATCTTTAGGCTTTCTTCTGCATTCATGAGGATCTGAGACTCACTTCTCTTTTCTTAGATGAAGCTGAGACCATTACGTACTCCCCGTTTTGTCAAGGAAGGCTTTAAAGACAGCATGACTAAGAGACTGGACAGCTTGTACTGAAGCCCTCAGTCCATTTGTACATAGTCACTACAGTATAATGTGTTTGTTTTCCTAGCTTGATAGGTTATTTCTTAGCCGTAAAGTAACCACCACCTACTTGCTGCTGAAATCATGCAGAGAGAAGTGAGCTGAAATAGGTTCTGGTGTTATCTGCCAGGGACATCCATGCGTGTTTCTAAGTTTTATGATCTTAAACAACTACATACTGTTCTGTCCCTAAAGGACATCTACACGGTGAATCACAGCATATATGTTCACAAAGAAAGCAATAAATTTCTGCCTTTCTTATGTTACTCAAACTAATATAAAATCGAAACCAACTTTTGTCAAGTATCTTTAAACTGCCCTCTTACGTACCAGTATCCACCATTGCTTTTTTGCTTAACTTTCCTCAAAGTTGTAGTCTTAATCCCATTAAAGCCATGGCAAAATTCACATTTCAGAGACTGGTATTACATCCTTTGCACTTAGTCTGCCACTGTGATAAGAGCAGGTACAACAGCAGAGAACTTATTTTCTGCCAAGAAATATAACCTGATCCTAGATACTGAAAGTCAAATACTGAAATGCTCTGAGAAGTTACAATTTTATCCAAACATTGCCTATTAAAAAAACCCAGTCCTGCTTTGTGGCTGCAGCTGGTTACCTCCCATGCTCCAATTCTATTTACCCCATTCTTTTTGCAATGAAAGTGTTCTAGAAAATCTACTAAAGCACTGTGGCTTTGAATTCTGTTCTGAGTAACACCGGAAATGCATAAAAGGGGAAGGAGGGAGAGTAGGGAAATGCACTTCCATTTCCACAAAGCCATGTGCTCTCATGCACGAGGGCTGCTGCGCGGAGTCACGCCGTGTTGTAACAAGTGATAAACTCACACAACAAGAAGCAGCAACACAACGCAAGCTGTTGTATCTGACATGAGATGACACAGATTGTCACATGAGTGCTATATCAAACAGCAAGGGAAAGGAAATAACAAGAGACACTTCACAGCTGTCCAGACTGAGGTTTGGAGGCATAGCTGTTTGTGCACTGCAGGGGCAAAAACTCTTTGTCAGGTCTTGTAAAGAGTGTGTATCCTTCTATCTACAGCAAAACCACACCAGAATTAGATGTGTTCTTCTTAGGAGCTTCTTTCAGCTTCTGTGTATTTATAGCCTCTTTCAATTCAGATAACGTGGCTGACAAAGCAGGATTGATTTGATTAGCATGTAAATAAAGCCCCATTGCTGCTCCTAGCTCTTCTGTCATGGTTATGTTTTGATGGGATTTCTGTCTGCCTTCCCTATTCACTTCTGCTTCTTGTTTGCTGACTTCCTGAGACCGTGTATTCGGAAGGGCTCAGAGCTCCAGGAGCTGCTGGATGGAGCCTTCTCAGGCAGAGGCACCACAAGGCACATAAGAACACAGCTCCATAACTGATTTCCCACCGGGCCATGAGCACCACCAAGAATGTGCTGGTCCAGTACATGTCCCTTGTTGGTCTTCACTGGTCTGGTGGGAAATGAGCAGCAATCAGTCAAGCTAAAAGAGCTGCATGGGAAAGTAAACACAGCAGGACATGGCCAGGTTTGGGAAACTCCTAGAAGGATGTTAACTCCCTTGGTTTATTTCACATACAGGCATATCTAACCAAGCTGGTCTCGGACATCAGGGAGTGAGTGAGGAAATGCCTTACTGACACAGAGGTGTGCCTCAGCTTTCAGACCACAAAACCACAAAGAAAAATGACTGGTATCTTGCCTGCTATCCGTGTGGATGGTTTGACAGTACCTTTGTACTGCAGCTGATGCAGAACCACCTAAAAAACAGCCATGCCCCAGCTCAGCCAGTCCTGTCTCCTTGGTATCTCAGCAAAAGGCTACTCAATGGCATGCTCGGTTGGCCATGGCCAGCTCATGCTGGGGAAAGACAGGGACTTCTGGCCATGCTTTCCCTTGCACTTTGTTCTCCTGCAGAGCCGCTCAGCCTCAGTTCTGAGCAGAAATCCCTAGAAAAGAGCCAAAGTTCCTATCTCAAACATGCGGCACTTGCTCCTGATCGGGCTGCAGGAGCAGGATCCCATCAAAGCCATTCTGCACCACCCTCCCCATCAGGGGGCAGGAAATACTGACAAATAAATATGTTATTCTATGATTTGATGATTCTCATTTCTCAAGAAAACAGTTCTGAACAGCTTATAGGAGAAAGAAGCAATTCAAGCATGTTCCACTAAATGCTGGCCATGTAACTGCATGCATCTCTGGGAACAGCAAAAGGAGCCACAGATAGAGAGGTTCCAGACTGAATGGTTCAAGCAATAGTTAAATATGTGCTCCCCAGAATTAAACAAACAAATCCCCTTTCCAAATAAATTCTACCACTACCCTGTCACTTAGAGATGGGGCTGGTTCAGTCACTGTAGCGAGGAAGGATAAATCTGCAGAATTTTGCTCTAAAGGTAACAACTACAGGACTGAATCATGATAGTGAAAGATGGTTTTCAATAATATGTGAGCAGGAGACATAATCCCGATAGCTGAAAGTGGCAGAAATCCACAATACAAAGCAACAGACTGCAAGCTAAAATTGATCACCAGATAAACCACTACTATCAAAGTAGGACTTAAAAATAAACATAGAAATCAACACAGGTTTTGTTTTGAGAGTTGCTAAGAGAAGGACAGGTTTGTGTAAGTAGGGATGTATATGTACATTCACACAGGTCTGCATGACAGCCTGTGTGCAGACATGTTCACATGTGCAAGACCATGGGTGTGCAAAAGGTGTTTACGGATTGGAGATATCTTAATTTCTTCAGAGCCACCATATCCCCAGGGATGCTCAAGCACACCTCCAGCAGCAAAAAAGCCTCTAAGGGAGCCCCAGGCCCAGCCCTGAACTGAACAGGAGTCACGCCATGTTCCCAGGAGGAAGGACAGCGCTGTTCTTTGCTATAAGCCTTGATTTCCCCAGAGAGGATGGAGGACACACAACAGGCATTACTTTTCTTCCCTCTGCTCAGAGCAGACCAGATTTTTGCTGTGCCAATGAGACTGTTCATCAGATGTTCCCTTTGCTTCTCAAGATGAAAGTCTCTGTTCCACGTTTAACAAGCCCAGGGAATGAGGATGGCTGATCTGAGGCCAGACCTGCACTTCAGATCTCGCACATGGAAGGCTCAGACCTAGCAAAGCAGCCATGTCCCGGGCTGCCTTTGGATGGGAGCAGGTTTTCTGATGCTCAGATTTTGATCATGCAATGGTCTTGAAGCACTGCAAGTACATTTGGGCATTCATGCCAGCCAAGGAGAGCAATTACAGTTGTCCACTGTTATTTAAGACAGGTCTCTGTCTCTCAGGCCCAGACACCATGCTGATGGGCTCTCTGGAATAAAATGCGCAGTCATTAGAGCAACAAGGTGAATTAGGAAAACCAGAGCTTCTGATCCAAATAAAGGGAGAAAACTACGGGTTTGAAGTTTACCCCAGAGCACAAATGCAGAAAGCTTTTTCTAGAGCAATGTCAAATCAGGTTTTTTGACTGTGTTGAAGCAGCCAAGACAATAAGCACACTATACCTTCAAACTGCTCATCTCTGAAAATGCAGTGGAAAGGGTTCATCCTTATGTGAAGAAGAAAGAAGTGCAAAAGAAATTTAACTGATGCCATTATAAAACAAATCCAAGAAAGCTGTGCTTTCAGACGGAAAACTATTCTCCATTTAAAAATCACTCCCTTACCATCTCTGAGGAAGCACAGGGGAGGACCCAGTGCCCCGGGTTCCTCATTGCCAGGCTCCTCAGGTGGCTCTGCCAAAGAAAGCAGTCATTGGGTGTCCAGTGGGATAATGGCATTTCTGAGATAAACTGATTCCATCACAGACTGCAGGCTGTAACAACACTGATGGTCAGGGGTCACGAATGGAGGTGCCGGTCCCTCGCTCTCCCTTCCCCTGCTGCTGAAGGTTTCCTCTGATTGCCTTTTAGCCTCCTTGAAAAAACTCTGTATTATCATCAACCCCGTAAAGACGGCACCTCAGAAGCACTTCCCTTTTACTTGTGCACACTCTGGGGCTGTGGAAATTAGTGGGATTTTTGTCTTTGAACAGAGGCAGAGCAAAGCCAGAACCTGCAGGACTGCTCCCTGCCTAGGAGCAGGATCAGTGCCGTGCATTGCAGCCCTGCTAAGGGTTTAAACTCCTGCCATGGCAGGTTTCAGCACAGAGGCTCTGCAGCACAAAGCCGTAGAAACTCTGGATGTTGACAAATTTTATTAAGAGATTAATGCCAATATATCCAATGAATCTCCCTGCTCGTGGCAGTGGGGTTAGACTGCAGGCTGACAGCCTGCACACTTGGATTATATTATCCAAAGGAAGCACCAGCTAAAGACTGCCTAATGTCATTTTCCCTCATTAGGTGGTTATTAGTAATTCCACTCATAGGGCTGTATTGCATGCTGCATCCTGACACTCAGCAGTACTTCAGGGGATGGCATTTTCTACTCTCATTTATAGGAAAAGCAAAAAGATCAAGTTCCTGATCATGAATGCAACCTGTGGTCTGGGCAGGGAAGTGTTTGTCCATGCATTTTTCATGGGGTCCTTGATTCAAGGTTTCACTGGCACCTGACAGCGTGATTTTATCAATATGTATGCACCTAGTTTGGGGACAGACACATAGAGGTGAAGGACTGAATCGCATATGTACCTATTGCTTACAGTAATTGCCCCTACACAGCACCCTGCTACCCAGCTTGCTGTGATCAGATGCAAACCTGGCTAACACATATACCCTACGCAATAATACCCCAAGCAATAATACCCCACACAAAAGGTTGTGCGTCTGTATGTGGTAGAGCACATCTCCGTGTGCACAGCAGGACCTGGTCCTGCCCACCCCATTTAGCAGTGCCAGTGGCACTGGCACAGCACCACAGCCACCAGAACAGCCCCAGCACAGCAACAGGGGCACAGCAGCAGCTGGAGATTGATGGAGCCATGTGGGCAGGAACCAGGACTGCCAGCCGCAGGAAATCCTGGTTATTATAGGTTTAGTTTAATAAAATCCTTCTGCCTTGGAAGGGGAAAAAAAAGGCAGCCCTGAATCTTGACATTTCCTATGGAATGAAGTTAAAGAAAAAGTTGACTCACTGAAACGCTGTGCTTTAACAAGATTGATATGCATGATATGAATATTAACTATAATAAGGAAATTATAGTTAAATATAATATCTGTATTTAACACAAAATTAAACAAAACAAGACCATCAGTTCATTTGGGCTGTTCCAGTGGGGAATTCAGACAAAATTAACATAGCCCACAAAGCATCTTAATATGAACACGGCTGAAACACTGTGGTTACGCTGCCTGATTTCTGAACAAAACCAAAGTTTTTAGCTATGCTACACGGCTTTAAAGCAAAGCCATTTTTCCTCAGGCACAGTCCTACCCTAATAAAAGCCTGGACAAGATCTGAACATTTCCAGAGCCTGAGGCTGCTCCTGGCCAGTGGGAGCACAGTTGCTGCTCCTGTTTTGCTGCCCTGCAGCCTCCTGCTAACTTAAACCCACCATTTTTAAGCAAACATTATCCAGTTTCTCTCCCCAATCTTCCCTGCTCTCCTCTCAAGAGACCGGCATCACTAATCACTTCGGTGTTTTGAAACCCTCCTTTTAAAAGCCGACTCTTCCCCCTTCCTCAGCAGACATCTGACAGAGCTGCTGCAATCAAACATTGCAGGACGCAAACCAGGACAGCGATTCTTGGGGCAGGCACGCCTCTGTCTCTCTCACAACATATTCGCTATTTTTATGCATTACAGAGAGCTAAAAAAAGGATGATTTTTTTTTTTTTTTTTTTTTTGAAGAAGTACTTCAGGGAAAAAGACACTGCCCTGGATCCATCGGGAATTGCTGAGCTGCTCATCCTCAATGTCCCCCTTCCCCTTGCCTGCTCCCCCTACTATTAGCAGGGATGTAGGGGATGGCTGGTGGGTCTCTGTTTGCCTGTCCCCTGCCAGAGCTGCTGCTTCAGCCACCTCACTATCAGGGTGCCCCAGTGCTGCTTGCCATTTTTGGCAGTCAAGCCCAGAAGTATGCAGAAGACATAAATAATTCCTTTTATGAATTTGGTCAAGAGGACAGAGCACTGGCTCCTGCCAGCAGCGCTGCTCAGCAGGCTGGGATGCAGGCAGGGATACATAGAGCACCCCACTGCCCTCACCCCCAGGAGTTTCTCCTAACTGTCAACTATCCCCCCTTTCAAGGATGAAGGAAGGGAGAAGAAGCCAGAGATGTGGTGGCAGCTCTGGCAGGACATGGCTTTAATGCTAATTACTGCAAGGAGTGCTGGGGGAGCACAGCAGAGGCTCATCCAACAGGCGTCAAAGTTTGCAATAGAGGCTGCCAGACCCTGAAATAGCCAGTGGCTGTCTCAGGGTGGCAGATAATGTAGGCTCAATGCTGCAGGGGCTCACCATGTGCTGGCAGCATTGCAGCCACTCTCTGGACCCAGCCAAGAGCATGGTGCTGGGCAGCAAGGACCCTGCTTCTACCCAGCCTTTTCCTGAGAGCCAATAGTTTGTGCAAAACGCACAGCCTGATTTCAGATTTCTTACAGGAAGGCAGGCGAAGGCATGGACTGGGGAGTCCGGAGCAAAGGAGCATCCCCCAGGGCAGGACAGGAGTCGCTACCCAGGCTGCCATGTCTCCCCATGGCTGTTCAAAGGGGTTGTATGCTGGAAAAGTGCCCTTAGAGAGTGAATTCCTCTTCCCTGATCCAGTATGTGTTACCTACATGAATACTGCCATCTACTTAGTCCTTGGCTTCTCCACTGCTTCTGCCTGCCAAGAGACTGAAGATCACAGGCAGAAACACACTTATTAGGGAAATAACTATTAACCATACACCATGACATGGCTCAGTCTTAGGGTGACACAGAAAATTGCTGTCAGTTTCTGAACTTCTGCAAGACACATTCTCCCTTTCCAAGGCTGCTGACAACCTTCTCAGAACAACTCCAAAACATATGAGCTTGGTCCCCCTGGCCCCTTTACACCACCCTGTGCCTATCAGAAAATGACAACATCTGATGAAGACCACATCTCCCAGGGCTCTCAGTTCAGAGCGCCCTGACTCAGCAGCAAGTACCAGCACAAGCGAGTAACAAGGCGCTGGCACTTCATTTCATAACTCATAACAGGGCAACAGCTTATTGTAATACATCTGACTGCCTTCCTTCTGCACGTCTCAGTTGGCTGACTTTGCTCTGACCAGAGCCTGTGTGCCATTGTCCAGCAGCAGGAGCCCCAAACCAATTCATGCTCCAACAGATTCCCATTGTGTATCTGGTATCAAAATCCATGGTGACCAGCTTACTATGAGAGCAGCTGCTCACATAGATGGAAGGCAACAGTGTCTGACGCAGCATCGATTCTTCACCCAGGAACTGTCACATCCAGGCTGAACAGAGGAATCACAAAATATAGGGAAAAAGCAAGCAGGAGACATGCTTTCAGGTCAGGATGCCTGTTATCAACAGTGAACACAGCCCAGCAGCGTGAGGAAGGAGGTGATGTGAAGAGTTATCACCAGATAAGAAAAAGGACCAATGCTGCTCGTTGTTCAGTTAAGGGCTGCACTTAGATTTGATAATACCCTCCCTCTCTGATCACTCACCGCCCTAGACTCTTGCAGGCAGTCATCTCAACAGGTCTGACAGCCCTGTGTAGTTTCTCCCCATCCCATTTCAAATCCACCAGCAAATTGCTCTATATCCAGACTGTGACTGTCCCAGGGCACCTCCAGTGGAAGAGGGAAAAGGATGGAAAATCTTAAAGACCATTGCAATTTCCCTCCCAGTTAAACAGATCCCTGTGGTGGGTCAAAGCAGCTTAATTCCCCACATCTACTTCTCAATGCCTGCGAAACAAACCATGCACAGGGCAATCCATTGAAACAGAGGAAAACTGCAGATTGGGCAAAACTGCTGACGTAGGAGTAGGGTTCAAGAGAGTGCTTAGGACACACAAGGAATCTGCCTCCCCAGCTGGGAGGACAAGGAGACCGGCAACCCTGGTGGAGGGCAGCTTTGGAAGGAGGTCCTTTTCCCACTGATGGGGTTCCTTGCCCAGGAGAGCCGTGCTCACCGTTAGAATGCCTACAGGAACCTGCAGTGCCATTATACCTGGTCTTGCATAAGAAAGGTCTCAACCTGAATATCTGAACAGGGTCTTTAACACTGGCCTGTGACCACGTCTCATACCGAGAAATAACCCACCCTCTTGAAATGTCCTGGGGTTCCATTAGCTGACAGAAAGTCTGTCCAGCAGAGTCCTTACACTGAGACAGCCTCTTTATGCCAGCATTTACTTCACCTCTCCAACTGCAAGGGTTAAAAAAGAGAGGGGAAAAAAGCTGAAATATTCTCCTGGTGCCTGAAAACAAAACACTCCAGAGTTTTGGCACCACAGGCTGATCCTTAGTAGGTGGAGATTTGCATCAGCTCCAGCTGAGCTTTGCTCTTTGACATCAGCACAAGAACTCGCCTGCGTCTGCAAATGCCATGCTTATGCAATGCTACTAAATACATTCCCTTGCTGCTACTCACACCGACTTGTAAATACAACCCACTCCAGCCACCAGCCCCGTGCTGCAGCTGGCTGCAGGGAAACATGGATGTGCTGAAAGAGCAGGATTCCTCTGCTTTGGTCCAACGGCACAGTGGGTGCTGATGGGGAGGTCGTGAACGGTTGCTCCAGTCATAAAGATGTGACCCAGCCTCTGCAAGGGTACCCAAAAGGCGTTTTCTACCTCCCAACCAGCAGCACATGGCGAGTGCTGGTCTCTGCCTGCTGCTTCCCCTGAACCGGATACCAAGGGCCCTTCCTCTGTAAAGAGGGGGAAATCTCAAGTTTACTCACTGTGGGTGGAAAAATATTTGCTGGAAGGCCCAGTCTAATGAATAATGAGGGTATTAAAAGGCTGCAGCAACCCCAGTAAATCTGTTTCATGCTTAGGGCTTCTTTTTTTCATCGTAATCTCTCCTCATGCTGGATGCCAGTGACTGACAAACTGCTTTGCCTCCTGCAAACCGCGCATGACGTGTGCTGCCAATGCAATAAATGGGGGATAATTCAGGGATGCTGGAGGAGGGATGCTCACAGCCTCCCTCCACCTCTACATGGCTGGGGTTCCCCAGTCTATAGGGTCCAGCCCAGCCTCTCTCCGAAGGGGAAAACCAGCCTGCATCTGCCTTCTGACAGCTCCAGAAGCTGGGGCTGGCGCATAAGCGTGAACCAAACCAGGTCCACTAACTGCCCTGCAGGCTTTGCAGGCCCCAAATGAGTGGGGTGTTTGGATTTTCCTTCTTGTGCTTTTAAAGTGTCCCCAGTCGCAGCTTGCAGCTTCAGCAGTGGGAATCAGCTGCCATGGAAACCTTGCAAATGCCCTTTTCTAACAGTGGCTGCCTAACACACAGCTGAAGTGCGTTTCCTCCCCAAGACACAGAACTCTGAAATTACCCCTGCTATCCCCTGTGGGACCCGCTGTATGCCTGCAATGCTAAGATAAACAGGTTTGAAACCCGTTGTGGAGCAAATTCACTGCAAATGAGGCTGGGCACAAACGGATCATTAGCCAGAAATTCAAATACAGATCTTTCAGTCTTGTCCTGGGCTAACGAGTTCCCTTCAATGACATTTGCTGCCACAAAGGTATTTCCTGGCGCTATGAGACTTGCAAGATAAAAAGAACTATTTCCATCTCTTGCAGGTAGACCATGATTCACATCATCCCCCACCCACGTTGCTTTCTGTCATTAGGGCACTGCAAAGTGCTGTCAATAAGCCACAAGCCGCTCAGCTGAATGAGGCTGATGGGCAAAAGAAGGCAAGAGATTGCACTCAGAAAGTGCTGAGCTGCATGCACCAGGGCAGTGGGAGGCAGGAACCCTCAAAGCCCGAAGCTTCATTGGTGCTGGTGATAGTGTGGGCTTGAAAGAGTTTGGTGAGCATTCCAAAACACTAGTGCAACAGAAACCCCACATGCTACCCGGAGTTGCTGAAAATTGAGGTGTTAATGACGCAGCTTGAAAACTACAGACCCATAAATGTTATTTCAGAAAAGTCAGCAGATACTTAACCTGCCTGAGGTCTCAAATAAAGCCACCATCAATTCTGCATCTTCTGGTACCCAGAAGCCTTTCAGAATCTGGCCCAGGGTCAGAGGCTCAGGGTGACAGGATCCTGACAGCAGCAGAGGTGCCATCCTGGCTCCCCATCTCCTGCTCCAAGCATACAAAAAAGCTCTCTCTGAGGTGTGGGAAAGGGAGCCAGAAATGCAAACACCCAAACCCTGAGTCCTGATGGATCCTCTGCTGTCAGAGCCATGCTCACACACCAAACAACACTGAACATCCCAGCTTATTTGTTGTTTCGTAAGTTTTGCAGGGGTGTGGAAGAAGAACAGCAGATAAGATCTGTGCAAATTAACTGAAACTGCTATCGAGGGATATTTTGACAGACTGGTAAGCAACTAAATGCAATTCTTGTGACAAGAGCTATCAGACAGCTTAAGGATTAATGAACTGTACCAGCCCCAGAGAACAAGGCCTCTGGAGCTATAGGAGTGCCCCAGAAGACATAGTGCCAAGTCCAAGACATACCCAGACAGCAAAAACAGGGACACAGGTGAGGAAAGAGTACTGGCTACAAAACTACTGTGCAAGTCATTCACAGCACAGCTTAGCTTTAGGTTTCTTCTGCGTGGTATGTGGGTCATTTGATTGCCCTCTTCTTTAATGAGAGGAGAGAGGATTTCACAAGCCAGCTAGAAGTTATTTTGACCAAAGAACACGTGTGTTGCCACAGTACATTGCAGGCAAAGCTGCAATGGCTGGAAACGAGAGGAGAGGGCACAGATTTCATTTGTCTGAGGATACATGATGAATCTGGGTTTCATCTGGTTTTTGTCATAAAGGCCACAGAGCCCCTCCACCTTCTCCATTTACCTGCACCCCATCATGCCAACAGGGCTCAAGTCTGGTGTTCAAAAATCAGTTCACCCTTGACAATCAAAAGAAAGGGTCCTGCAGCAGTGATGCATCAGCTTGGGGTGCATCTATAGCTTTGTTCACTTGCTGTGCCGAGTTAATCTGTCTTTTATCACTTTAAGTTATCTAGCATTCAAGGGAGATGCTATTTACAGGTTTTAATTGCCAAGCTTGTATCAAGTTTTTTTGCTGCAAAGCTCTTGTGCTGTCAATCAGAGGTGGTCTCTTGTTGCAAAGGACACAATTTCACTATACAGGAAGAGAGATAATTGTGTAAGACTGACATCTGCTTACCAGAAAAATCAAGAAGTTGACAATATCTGTCAAAAGACAGCATGGTACATCTGACATACAGAAAAACCAAGGCTTAGTGCCCAGGTTTACCTCAGTGCTCCCTGGTATTCCACCTCATTATCACAACACAGCCAGGTTTGCATGTCCTGGAAACCGGCTCAGCCACAAAGAGATGTTTCCCATCCTGTACCTGAGAAAAGCAATTAGCAGCATCTTCCCTGCCACCTCCTGCAGCTGGCACTCCGTGCAAAAGCTCTCGATGGTCTCTCAGAGCACAACATATTTATTTATGGATTCCCTCAGCTTTCTATCGTTTCCCATGCAGGTTTCTGTGTGCAAAACTAAATCAAAGCAGGCAGCAGAACCTTCTCTCCCCAGCTCCTGAAGCATTGAAGGCTGGCTTAGGGCTCAGCTCCTCTCGCTGTCAGGACAGGGAGGTCCCTGCTCTGCTGCTTATCCCATGTGCTCCTGGTTTCCTTTGGCTTCTGGGAGCAAACACCTTCTGGGCTGACCAAGGGCCAACTCATTTGGGAAACCCTGTGGGCACCTGGAAATGTCAGGAATTCAGGCAGGGTTTTCTCCCCCTAACCTTCAAACCCTTGTGTTAAATCAGATATCGCTCCATCTCTGCAGCACCAGCAGAGCTGGGTCACTGTCACTCGCAGCTGGAAATGGCCTTGGTGTTCACCTTCCAGCCAGCTCTGTGCTCAGTGATCTTCAACTGAGCAATAAGTCTCCCTCAGAAGTCTTTTCCTCAAGGACTGCTCGAATGGAGATAGCCTGACCTCTTCTCAAGGCCTCTGAGGGTTGACTAAAGAAAACTGCCACAACACCCTGGCCTGGAGTAAGACCTCTTCTGGGCTCATTTTCAGCCAAGGGCTGATTTCTATTGGCCTCTTTTCTTTCTCTTTTGTAGGTGCTTTTTCAGTACCTTCACACTGTAGCTCCTCTTGGTTGGCAAGATCTGTGATGGCCAAAAGTCTCTGGACTCTCCTGTCCCAAGGGAGGGCTGGCACAACTGCATCTGTGCTCAGCTGCCTGCTGCGATGCTATATGCCCCCCTCCCCAGCACAAACTCCATCTCTGCTTGCAAGGCATCTTTCAGCATCTCTGGAAATCTTTCAGATGCTCCTTTAACTCATTTTTTTGAAGCCTACCCTCTTTATTAGAGTTTGCTCTAATTTTAATTCCTTGTGCAAAGTCTCTGGCTGCCTTAGATCTACTGTAATTTCTTTTGCAAGATCTCCGCCTCTTGTTTTAAGCCCCCATTTAAAGTCTTTTGGCCTAAGGTCCTGGGCTCTCTGCATGACTTGGTTATTTCCTCCATCAGATTCAGCAGTGATACCAGCCCACAGCCTATTCTTTTTAAACTGGATCCTGCTTTTGATAACCAGACTTATCCCTGTTTGATCTGGATCAAATTTTGGGGCCCCACTACATGACCCAATTAATAGGAAAAATTGACAAAGAGCATAGGCATTTCTCTGATGAAAACCTACTTATTTATGCAGAATGAACAGCGTTGGTTCCCTGAAACAAAACAGGAGTAAAGCTTCCTTTCCTATAGCTCTATGCATGCATCAGCCAAGATTTAATCCCTCTAACTCCTCATTTTAAACCTTTCTGGAGTAAGTCCCCCAGGATGCCCCCCCTGATTTCTTTTCCCTCCCTGACTGCTTCTTGAACCTCTATTCTCCTCTTACCCAGGTTGACAAAAATTCATCAAGCATTTGCCTGGAGCTCCATGCCTAAAGCTGCACCAGATGCAGTGAGCAGATATGTACAGGAGGAAAAGAGCATGTTTTAGAGGCATAAAACCAAAGGGTCAGCTCCTACTGACCCCACAGCTCCCACTAGCTCAGTGTGGGGTGAGTCACTTCTTCCTTTTAAATTGCATCCTCCTGCTTCAAAAATGAGGGTATGACAAAGCCTTCAAGAAAATTTTGCTCTGGTTTGGATGGGAATCACAGACTTTGTAAAGCAATGACCCATTTTCAATGTACAGATATCCTCCAGATGGGCAGCATGCACTGCCTTGCACACACACAGACCATACCTTTGGTTTCCTTTGAGGACCTGGGTGTCTTTATGTAAAACCAGGGTCTCCAAATAACGGCCCAGGTTTCCTCTGCCCCCTCACCCTGAAGCGGCTGCAGAGGAATTCAGCCACCCCACAGCTGCCTGAACTTATGGAAGGAAAAGATGAAGGGGAGGAGAGAACTTGTTTTTCTGCTTGTCATCTTTTGGAATTGAAACCAGCAGCAATAGGAATTGCATTGGCAGACAGAAAGACAAGTTTTCACTGTTGGTAAGGCCTTAAAAGACAATTGTTTATTTAAACTAATGCAAAGTCACAGAGATGTCCAGCTTAAAAGAACTCATTGGGGTTTTTGCCTTTCAAAATTCTTCATCTGAAGTTGCTCAAAAGATGAAGCAGGACGGTATGTGCATGTGGCTCCTGCTGATAGTGGGAGGGCAAAGAAGGGCTGGGGAAGATGCTGGAGTCTGAAGAAAAGCAGAAGCTTTCTGTGAAAGAGTACAGATTTAGGCAGCGTGGAAAGGTCAGCCCTCCCTCCCAGCAAGAGCAAACCTCGGGGCAGCCAGAGGATTTCACGGGCTCTTCTTCTAGTTTTGGAAAAAAATCCAATCCCTACTTTTTGAGCAGTGAGGCTTTAAATGCTGGGCTCTCCTAAATACCACAGTGTGCTTCCCTGGGCACTGCCGTCACTGACAGGGCTGTGGCATGGCCAGGATGAGCCAGGAAAGCAGTATGGTCCTCAGAAGATCTCCTGAGCAGCCAAGGACACATCGTTCTTGTGACCCCATGTTTCACCCAAACCTGGGGAGGCCACCATGTCCCCTCATAGTGTGCTCTTCTCCAGCCCCTGCACTCGGACATGGGGTCTCTGAGGAGCCATGCTATCAGTAAGATTGATGGTTGGTTGGGTCATGGGCATGTTACCAGCAGCTGAGTCAAACGGAAAACACAACCACCCCGATCTCATCCTCCTCCAGTAAGACCAAGACATAAAGGTGGTGTTCATTTGCATTTGGATTGTGACTACCCAGGTCAATGCCTGGTGCAAGCTGCTTTACTAATCCTTCACAATCTGATGCTCTCTTGGGAGATGCAAACCGCTCCTCCCGTCCCTACTGAGGCCTCGCAGGCAGCCCCATCCCTGCCTGCTCTGGCTGGCTCGCTGGCACCGAGCACTGCTCTGCCAGCTGACAGCAGCAGACTGGGTCCCAGACACCATTTGATGCAAAAGGATTTTGAAGGTCTGTAAAAGCCCCACAGCCACAAAGCCATTATCTCCACAGGAGGGGGGAAAAGATGGAGAACTCACATGGCAAAAAGAAAGTTTGATCCTCTTTGTCTGAAGAGACTCTGCCTGAAGCATTTGAATAAGAAAGTGCCTGGAGAAAGCTTTGAAATTCAGACCTTGATTGCAAGCACAACTCTCATGTTGTAAGTGGAAAGACAAAACTATCCAAACTCTTTGGATTTATGGTTACTGGAAAGCACTTCCCAACTATTTTCTAAGTTGGTTCTCTCCAAAGGCAGAAGTAAGCTCGCTCTCTGCAGAGATTTTGCTGAAGAAGTGAAGCATTTACTTGGAATTTAATCTTTTGCATTTGCTTGGTCAGGGATTGTGTGATTTTTATTTCTTTTTCCACATGGTCCAGTACAACAGAAACTGACTGAAACCAGTGCCATGGGAAAGGGAAAAGAGAGGTTTGCAAGTGTTAACTTCTATTTTCCCTAAGTCTTTTCCTTCATGGATTTATATGCTTGTGATCATGTGCTCAGCAGACCCATGACTTAGTCACTTCTTAAAGCCGCCTTTGCAGATAAAAGACTTTCCATGATGCAGAAAGGAAAAGTCTTTAGAACTGGCATAGAGCAAGCAGCCTGGTGCAGTGAACAGATGGGATTCCCAACTCCCCTCGGATGCTTCCCTCCACAGGCAGCATGTGCTGCCCGCAGTGCGTCCCGGTCCCACAGCAGCCTGCTGAGCCCAAGGACGTGCCTCTGGGAGTACTGCATTGACTTTGAGACTTTGTGGCTCTGCTTGAAGGTGCAGTTCCCATTGCACAGCCTGTGCTAGTTTTCATTGGGAAGGACATGGTTTGTCTTCCCAGCACTGGGCTGTAACTCCAACCACACCAGTTAAAGGCAGAAAAAAGCCATCCCGTGACAGGTTTCCAGCCATTGGATGGTGAATAGAAGTGATAACTAAAAACTATGGAGCAATGCAGCCTCTCAGAGTGTTGCATATGCTTTCAGGAGAAAGTTTAATTACTCCAAACTGGAAATACTGGTGTACCCTTTTGCTGAAGAATGCTTGCAATTTTGGACCCAGCTTTTATCTATGACTGGTAAAATATCCATACACACATAAACCTGCACTTGCAGCTCCAAACTGCTCTAGGCATGCACTGTAGGAAGTCTGTTAGTACCAGGTAGAGGTAGACAGTGAGAAGAGCCCATATGCTAGAATTTGGTCAGCAGATGTTTGATGCTTATAAATACAGGTATCGGATAGATACATGCTCAATAAATATATATATGCACTATTTTATTACTACAGTAAGAACTCCCACAAAACAACCCCCTTTGTAAAATGCTTATAAGATGACCAAGACAACTCAAATTCAAATAAATTAAAATTTAAGGATAGTGGAATTGCAAAAGGGAATGTGCAAACATGCTCTTCTGAATTCATGATGCTTTGTAGCCTGGGGTCCCAGGGTGGCAGATTTTGGTGGAGAGGGACCTCTGTTGTCACATATGCGACCAAGAGGAGGTATAGCATCGAGGGCACTGGAGAATGAGGTCACCTCCTCTCAGCCAGAGCAACTTGCTCATTCTAACACACACTCCATGCACACTGTGTGCTACCCATGGCCCCAGAAGCTCAGCTCATCCCCATGTGAACTCCTCTGGAAGAGGCTAAGGACCTGGACAGTGGTTGGTGTCAGCTGTACAAGCTCATCCCTGTGCCAGGGTCCTGTCCTGCCACCTCCAGGCAGCTTCAGACCAGGGCTACCTCCATGGCTGCCAGCACAGCTCAGTGGTATGAGAAATGAGCCTCAGCTACAACTGTCTAATTTGGTGCATGAAGGGTATCTGGAAACCTTGCAGATGACATGGGTTTTGGGTTGCATCCTCACTCTGTCCTATCCAGTGCTGTATGGAGACATTAAAAACTTGTACGTGCCACATCCCAGCTTGGAATCCACAACTGCTTCATTTTCCAGCTCTAACAGTCTTGACCTCTCCCAGCCTTTGTGTACCCCTGAGACTCATACTCTTCTTGAGATCACACTAGGCTTGTTTTTTTTTTCATTCTCATGTGATTAATAAATTATTCGCTACAGATATTTAAGCAGCTCATGTTTATTTTTCTGTCAATAGACTCTTATTTGATCTGGGAGACCTATTTTCCATTGTCTGAATTCAAAGCAAAGTTCAAAACAAAACCTTCAGATATGAGGTGATTTATGAGCCTCTGCCAAAAATAACTCAGCTCATTCTCATCATCGAATTTCCCATTTTGCCTTTAGCAATATCCCAGCAATACAATGGGTGAAAGAGGAATTAGAATTGATGGCTGGAGGTGAAGACACTTGTGAATACTTAAGATGCCTTGATGTTACATCCATCTCTGCTCAGATAAGGCACTGTGAACGCTGGAGCACCTCCCATGCATGTGGCAAGGCTCCACCATAGAATCTGTAAAAAACCACTTTTTTTTGTTCAAGTTATAAGAACTTCTAGCTTTAGCTCTTGGACTGTTACTCTCTGTGGCATCTAATCCCAGCTACTGTGGAGTTTAGTGTGAGCACCTCAATTTAATCTTAATTTTTGGACAACAGGTTCTGAACAAACTTCAGTTACTACACTCTTTCCTCCCTTCATAAAGCTATGTGGTACATCACAAGGTTTATTCTAACCAGGGAGCTCGGAGCAGAGGGAAGAACAGGGATGCAAAGCACTGGACTACGACTCCCATGAATCCCTGCAAAAGCACTGACAAATCGCATCAGGTTTTTAGCAAGAAAAAAAAGCCAACTCCAAACCAGCACATTCCCAGCAAAAAACCCTTCATTTTGATGAAATACATTTTCAGTTAGAAAAAGGCTTTGCTGGAAATTGCTTCCAGGGGCCCTGGGAAAGGACAGCACTGGAATAGCCAATGAGCTGGTCTGCTGTCAGAGGGAGGGAACCACAGGCAAAAGGTGCCTTTGCCATGTGGGGAAGCTTCTGTACATGGGTCCTGCTCTCCTTTAGGCCCAGAGACACAGCCCTGCAAAGGGGCCATTTGGCTGAGCTCTCCGTGAGCCGGAGCAAGGATCCCGGCATTCCTCCTTCCTCCTCGGAAGGTGCTGTGAGCACATGTGCGAGGCAACCCCTCCGCGCCGAGGCGGCTGGGGAGTGTGGTTCCCACCTCTATATAAAGCCTCTGATTTCCTGTGATGCCGAGCGTGTGGGTGTCAGCGAAATGGATGTTTTCTGTCAGGGATGACAGTACTGGGGTGAGCGTCTGCTTCCCGCAGCGTGGCAGCGCTGGGAAGGCAGGCACGAGCTGCGGGTGATGCAGCTGCGTGTGCTGCCATGCGGATAGGAGCATCCCTTGGGAAGAGAATTGGCTTTCCACTGTCCTTTCACTGCTTTAATCCCCTCCCTCCCCCTGAGATGCTGAAGCTGTGTTCACAGCTCAGTGAAACGACCTAATTCATGCCATGTCCTGCAAGGCGCTTTGGCAGGGGCAGAGCAATGGCTGTGCATGCAGCCCTAGCCCCCAGTGAGTGCAGTGTAAATAGCAACATCTCCGCAGCACCCATCCGGGCCCACCTGATATCCCCATACCATTTCTCGGGATAAAGAGCAAAATTCAACTGGAAATTACAGGGCAAGGAAGGTCGCTGAGGTTACAGCTTAGGGGATAAATCATGAAAAGCAAATAAGCCAGTCTGTTGACAGAGAAGGCAGAGCCAAAAGCAGGGAGAATGAACCTCAACTGTACTACACAAAAAAAAAGCTCAAAATCCACAGGAGGGTCCCTCAAAAGTAATAAATCCATTTGCTTGGGTGCCTCACTGGGAGAAATGGGCCACCATTTCCTCCCACAGGGATGCAAACACATTATTAACCTGTCAGAACAAGTTAATGGCTCCCACCCTGCTACTTCTGAAAATCCACCTCTACCAGTGCCAGCTCCATTTGCCTGTTCAATGTTGTCTGTTCCAATGGCAGGTTCCCTTCCCACAGAGGATAGGACAGGATCTATTCCTGCCCTATGGTGCTGTGGCCACAGGGAAGGGCCTACAGGCAGGAGTGCCTGGATCATCCCCATGCAAGCCACCCACTGGGGTGAGCAGCCTGAGCTCATGGACTCTCTCAATTCCTAATTTCCGGAATACGTCAGAAAAGTATAATTAAGGAGCCCACCCCTTCTGGTGGAAGCCTGCTTGTGTCAACAGAGAGACGAGAGTATTTAGCAGAGTTCTTTTTCCATCCTGCTAATTTTAGCCCCTTATATAACATTTCTTTTCAATACAACCCAGTTTCTGTAGCCCACTGAAGGAACGGCGCTTCTCATTTGTCTTACACCAGTGCCTAAAATATTCCCCAGAGCCCATGTTCTGGCTCTGTGCACCCCATCATGCACAGGGCCAGCTCTGCCCACAGCAGCTCAAGGTTTAAATAGATCAGTGTGCAGGGGAAATAGAGGCAAAAGGGGTGATGCGTAATGCAGCAGAATAAAAGCCAGTCCCCCCCATGCAACCACAGGACCCCAACTCCAGATACCCACACACAAACATCAGCAGAGAAGAAGGTTGTTGGTGTGACACCTCTCCAGCCTCCACACACTGATGCTTGAACCTCCTGGTGAGCCCTGGAGCTCCATACAGGCACCTCAGCTTTCAGCCCTTACTGCAAATTCTCTCAGCCCCTTTCCTGCTCTGCTTTTGGCTGTCATTTCTGATGGGGAACAGTTCTTACCTTCCTAAGTAAACCTCAAAGTTTAATCGTGAAGCTCCAGAACGCATCAAATATACATCAAAATAACTCAAACTCCCTTTGACAGACCACATAAAGTTTGCAATTATCATTTCAAAGCCACGATCAGGCATGGAAGAAAAAAGCAAACAAGGCAGCAGACAACACCTAAACCTGCCAATTATCCAGCTGTTTTTTTTGCACAAGACTGGGAGAGCTGCAGAAATCACTGCCCAAGACCAAGTCCATCCCTGTCATGGCACTGCTGACCTCCCTGGCTTTACACACGTGATGACTTTTGAGTTTTCTACGTGCTTTTTCATGTGAAAAGGTTGGTTATGCAGCATCACACCACTGGGCAGCCTCAGAGCAGGTTGGTGTAACAGAGCCGCCAGGTCAGTGGTGATGTGGCCCATTAACTGGTTAAAATGTAAGGAGTTTTCAGTACTACTAAGGGAAAACAGGAGCTGCCTGCAAGCACAGAGAACTTGGTGGAGATGCCACTGAAATGACATGTGTAAAAGAGTGTCAGCAGTGGGAACAGAGGGAAGTGTGGTGATTCCCTGCGAGAACGGGCTCTTCCCACACTGCGGGTGTGGATCCATCCCACGGTCGACCTGCTCTGTGTGGGGAAGCCGCTCGGTTCCCTTTCCCTTCAGCTCCTCACTAACACAGAGACAAGCATGGTTATTTACACACCACCTCAGTGGCTTTGTCCTTGCCCCTGTATCAAGTCAGGACTCTGAGCTCAGTATCCACCTAGGCTTTCTAGTGAAGCTTTGAATAAATAACAAGCACCTTATTTCACTTTACAGTAATTAATCTGGGGGATAATGCACTAATTTGCCGATGCTGGGAGCATTTATCTTTTCCTCAAAGAGAAGCTTTGCTATGAAACTTTCACTCTAAGCCAATAAAAAGCAAACCCCTGTTCCAATCCCACACTAATAGCTGGGTTTAGCACCATTCTAGAGAGGAAATATTTGCTCTGCAGAACATTGGGGCCGTCCCCTCCCCTCTCTAAGAAAGTAAAATCTTTCTCTTATTCCCAGCATCTCCTGCTTGGCAAACCTACAAATTCTATTCCCCAGCCTTCACATGGGTGACTCCCGCCTTTGCCTGCTTTCCCTACTCTTTCCTTTCAAAAGCTATAGCAAAACCTTAGGGGCAGAGTGCCTGCGCAGCGCCTCATGCAGAGGGCCCCCAGCCCGGGGTCAGACCTCCTGAGCATTACTATAATATAAATAAATACGATTCGTAAAGCCTAGTTTTGAATTTTTCAACTGATCATCTGAATAAAGCTGGTGAATAACACCCTGAAGAGGTGGAACCAGCTACAACCTTCATGATCGCATTAGTCAGCATGAAGGAAATCATCACAATTGTTCCAACATGCGAGTTCAGTGTAGCTGATCTAAGTGTTGGCAGAAAATTACTTTCATAGTAATCTGAAGTGTTTGACCTTCTCATAGAAACTGATACCAAAGAGCACTTTTTTTTTTGTCAGCCTGAGGTGCCAGATCCTGAGCTGGCACCAGCCAACAGTAATCCACTGCATTACATTAGCAGCAGGGCTGGACTAACACCAGCTGAGAAGCTTCACAACAGGTAAATTGTGAGAAGAAAAGAGGGATTAAATGTTAACATTACTAACACAGGCCAGAATTAAAATAAATGACAAAGCAGTCTTTTGCTTTTGTGGTAGCTCACAGGTTTGGATTAAAATGATGGACAGAGTGTTACAATATCGTTGTTTAATAACTGCAATATAACCATGTCAAGACAGTGATCCTCAGGTAATCAGTTACTGGTGGCTGGTGCAGCCTCGCTGGCTTGAGGGGGGCTGGGATGGTTTATAAAGGCTTGGAATGGCAATGGGTACCACAGCTCTCTCCATGAGGGGTTTGAAGAGGGTGACAACATCAGCTCAAACCAGATGATGTATCAGAGTGATACAGGCAGCAAAATGGGCAGAGGAAGCACTGAAAGAGCTGTTCCACTATGTGCCAGCAAGGCAGGGGCCCCTGGCAGCAGTGGATGAGCCACACACTCCCCCTGCCCAGCAGCACCAGGGCTATTCAGGGTGCAGACTGATGACAGCCCAGGACAACCTCTGCTCATAGGGCTGCATACCTAACAAGCTGCAGCAGTGCTGCCTGCAATCCCTCTCCCTAAGGCTCTCCCTAAGACAACAGGAATATGAATTAGAAGTATATCATGTCAGTGTTTGTGAATTTGTCAACAAGGCCCATTAGTGGGGATGTTGAAAACCATAAAATATTTGTAAGGCAAGAATCTACAGAAAGAGAAAGTTAAACCTAGAGAGAGATGGTCTGCTGATGTGTGGCCATCCTCCCAGCCTTTGGGAGGACCGGTCCCTGAGCCCTCTGTGCTGCACAGAGAAAAGATGCTACAACAGCCCAAGGTGTGCTGAGGGGGCTGGAGCACCCTGGATGGGGTGACAGCCCTGGTGGGTATCACACATCTGCCCATGTGAGCCTCTCTTGACTCTGAAAGTACCATTTCTCACCAGTTTTCCCTGCTCCATCACCCTGAGGCAGGTCTGTGCTGCATTTCTATATTAAAAGCCTGAGTGGAGGCAAGGACCTGGGAAAGGCTTTCCCAGGCTTTTTAGGCTAGGTCACCTCATAAAAACAAATCCCCTGGTTCCCTGTCAGTGTTTGTACCACTCTGTTTCCTGCACATCTCTTCCCCAACCTCATTTGCCCGTATCATCACCTCCGGCCAGGCTAGGTCTGTCTGCTCCAGTAATATCGGTCCCGAGGCTGGCATTACTGGGACAGACAGCCCTGCCATCGCAACCTCAACAGCTACCTGAGCTTGGTTCAGGATGGAAAAATTCAGTTACAGCAAACACAGTGAGAAGCAGGCATCTCTCAGTGACTCTGAAAAACAAGAGTCTTGCCTCTTCACAGACGCTGCCCTACCTCCTTCTTGCTCCTGCCCTTTCATAGCAGAGATTTGGCATAGAGCAAATGTCTGCAGGGCAGCTTCCTTCAAAAAATGGGTAGAAATTAAAACCAGGACAGAAAGCTCAGCTCACAGCAAGAAAAAGAAAGAACTCTAAACAGCCTAAACAGTGAGAAGGACTTTGTTCAGAAAGTTTCTCACCTTATACTGATCCACCTCAACCTTGAACACAATGCAGCTACATTTATGGCCCTGAAAGAATATCCCCCAAACCTCTAAGCAGCTCAGCACAAGGCAGTAGGACTCCCCTTTAGGCTCACAATTGGAAGAAGGGAGGGAACCTCCATGTAAATTTTATTACCTGCATTTATATAGCAACAAATAAAGGAAGGAAATATATAGTAACAGGAAATTTATATATCAAAAGAAAAGGAAGAAGTGTTCTACAGCACATACAGATGATCAATGAGAGGATCCAAAGTGTGAGCAGCCCTGCCTGCCACAAACCCCGTTGCTGTGGGCATGGAAAAGTGGCCTGAGCTTGGGCAAGCTGAAATAAAGGAGATAGGTGAAGGTGCAGGAGGAGAGGAGAGTCAAGGGAAAATAAACATGAGAGAACGGTAGATGAGATGTCAGCGCAAATACAAGGGAGAACTCATAACTGTCACCACACACTATCGCATAATTTAATGTCATAACCACCACCCCCCAGAGTTTTGGGTAACTGGCATTTAAATCTTCCACTTGTGTCAAGCCAACAAAGCTGGTGCTGCAAAGAGAACATTTCTTCTTTAAGGATGATTATCCCTTGCTTCCATCTGTGGTGACACAGTCAATCAGGTGGCAGAGGACATGGAAAACAGCATTAGACAGAACAATCTCACTCCTCAATGCAGAACTGGAATCCAGACATGCTCAAACAGCCATCCAAAGTGGATCACCTTCATTGAGAGGGACCCCAAGGGAGTCAGGGGTGGCAGGGCACCCACTCACCATTGCAGGAGGGTTTGTGGAGGTTATGATGGATGCTGCAGCGATCATCAGAGAAACTTTGGCTGGGCAGAACAAAGGGTGGTTGAAGAGCCATGAAGTTTGTTTCTCAGCTGAGGTTCTTATTGTGACAAGTGAATCATCAGAAATGGATCTAACAAAGACAGTGTTGTAAACTTAAAAAACCCCATATCCCTCTGGTTATGTGTTATATTTTGAGAATAAACTGAAGAACGAGTCATCCCTCAGTTTAATCCATCTCCTGTGATGGCTTAGGGGAAAAACACAAACCCTGCAAGACTTGTATTCTGATTCCTATATAAAAGCATTATGCAACTGGAGATTAAGACAGCCCTCATTAACCTTGCTCCCTTAGAAACCTTCAGAAGTACAGACTGGGGATTTTTTATTCTCTGCCTCTTCAAAGAGCTCTCCTGGGAGGGATGGAAGTTCCAGACTGATGGCATCATGCTGGTAGTGCCACAAGCACCCCGTTATCTGAAGTTCACTTACCGCACAGTGACCAATGAACTTGGTTTGCAGATCCTGACTTTTTGAACCAGGATAACACAAGGCCAACCCTAACTCAGACTCTACTGCTGAAGGATGGAGAACCAAGATCCTCCTTCCAACTTTGAGGGGACTTCCAGGGCTCAACAGATCTGCAGACATCTTTCTGGTGCAGCATGTACCTCTGTCAACTGAAGGCACCATCTGTGCTTTAAAGAAGAACACCTGATGAAACCCAAAATGCATGCTTGCAAGGATGCTGCTGAACAAGGCTATCTTATCCGTAATTATGCTTACTTCTAATTAAAACATCTAAAAATTATGCAGTTCACAGTGAATCTTTTGCGAAAATGTTGGCTTCAGCTGTTTTCTAACACAAATTCATCTGGGTGCATTGGCCACTTCTGGTCAGTGCACATATGGAATCAAATCTGCTTCCCACTGAGGGAAGGGATTTGAACTCCACGTGAGCTGGTAGGAAAGCAAACCCTTCCCTGCCTCAGTTTTCAGTGATCTCTGTCATGTTCTGCCTTTCCCACTGACAAGGAGCTATGAAATTCAAGGCTTTGCATGCCAGGAACCCACAAGCTCCCAATGGGAAACAGCCCATTGACTGACAGAGATTGAAGAAGAGGATTGCAGAGGAGCAGAACAGAAAGAAGCCAATTTCACAGTGAACATTTCCAATTTCACGGTGGTGGCTCTGCTGCTCAGCGGGGGGTGCACAGTGTCAGACATCCCCTGCGTTTCCCTTGGCTGAGGCAGACAAAGGCAACCCCAGACACAGCACTTCAGTATCATGGGAGCTGACGTCCAGCTCATAGCTCCTTTAGCCTCTCAGTTAATATTTGTAAAGCTCAATTTGTCCAAGGTGAGGAATATGAAGCACAAAGTCCAGAGAGGGGGTCCAGGAGAGCAGATCTTATCCCAGGCCAGGCACCGGCTGCTTCCCTGCCTGCAATGGGACACCCACTGTAACACAGAAGATGAGAGAATCAAAGGCAAAGTTTTAGCCAAGGGCATTTAATCCATGGCTCTATGCGTAAGCGTGTCTGCAGAGATAAAGGGCAGCCAGCATAAAACCCTGGGTGCAGTGGCTGAACTTCCAAACTAGAGTTGAACACTGCTACGTTTTTAGTACTGCTATACTTGTAAATCAAGCCAAGGAACCGGACTTTAGGGAAAGATCAAAGGATAAGTACATCTTACGACCTGTTTCCTTTTGGTTTTGGTGGGTTGGTTGGTTTTGGGTGTTTTTTATAAAACAGATTTGAAAGGCTGGAAATGTGTTTTAAAGAAGCGAGAACAAGCTGCCCCTCCAGGGGACTCTCCCCTGCTCTGCCTGGAGCCGTATTAACTCTGTCTAAAAGAAGTAGCCATGTCATGACTCATACTTTCCACTCCCCGTAATCCCTTCTCAGCAGGGTGCAGACTTAAGAGTTTTCCTCCGACTTCAGTTTTGTTATAATTTATGCACCTGCTTTGAAAAAGTCTTTGAAAAATCTGATAGTGGAGGAAAAAAGGAGCCTGTTTGATCTGTCTGATGGACAGGCTGAAAAAATACCCCACTGCAGCAGAATTTGGCATTACCAGGAGAGTAACATTGGTGCCAAACTTCCTACGAGACTATTTGTAATCAGAACCAAAGTACTAGAAATCCTGCCTCAGAACAAGGGCAGAGCTGAAGTCAAAGAAGCAGCAGTTCATCAGCCAGAAGCGCGTGGCTGACACAAGACAGAGCTCATGTCTTTTTAGGAAACACAGCAGTGAATTTTGTCCAAGCGCACACTCAAGGGCACAGATCTCATGTCCTGCTCTCAGTGACACCAGCAGTGGCCACACTGGGTCTCACATGCTTCCCGGGCTTCCAGAGCTAAGCACAAGGCAGCCGGTACTTCTGTAAAAGGATTTTTTTATGATGTTTTGAAAAGGTCAATAAATAAAACCTGAGACTTGACATGCCTGTTATTTTAGGAAAAGTGAGTTTTTTTCCATTGTCCCTGGGTCTGAAGCAGTGGGTACCACTTCTTTGGAACCACTCTGGAGTTGCAGTTTTCTACATAATGACAGATTATGCCACCATTGCACCTAAAACTCTGCAGGTGACAACCCATGAGACCTTCCCCATGCATTCCAGGTGGCTCCCCAGGTCCACAACCAATGCAGTTTATGCCTCACAACCTCACTGCAGCCTGCCCTCAACACAACTAATTCCACCTGATTCCCCCACCAGTCACGAGTGCTTCCTCTGCCTGCCTTTTGTTGGTGTCGGCCACCAACGCTTTCCCCCAAGGTAAAGAGCTGTTCCTGGGCTCAGACGTGTCTCTCCTGCTCTATTTCCAGCTCTCTGTTCTGCACTGCACGTTACTGCAGAAAGGAAAACACAAATTGCATCTCTTCGCTGGTTTCCATGAAAGCTGAGTTCATCTCAAAGGACCAATTTCATTGCTCTCATCCTGCAACAAAGAGCTTCCAATGGGAGCTATCTCACTGTGTTCCCACCTGCCTTAAAAGCTGGTGTCATCTCTGCTAAGAGCTGCATCCAGGTCTCTTTGCAACACTGCCCAATGCACCCCTCAAATAAGATCCTGCCCTGTAACCTTTTCTGCCTCACATGGAAGATACAGCTGTAAACCAGGAAGATTTCCTTTGCCTATTGTTTATTTAGCATCATTTTACAGCTCTGTTGGTCTAAGTTGCTTGTTGTTACCATCTCATAGATGGCTCCCTCCACCTACAGAAATAGGGGTGAGTGCACAACATATGCTGGAAAAACAAACAGTTTTACTGCTGCCTTTCTGGAAGCTTTTGGTAAATAGCTACACCTGGATCTAAGTGTACTTTGTTCTGAAGTGCTGATAGTATCTACCTGCCTGATATAGTGCTTTCCAAGGTTGTTAATTATGAAAACAGAGTTTTATCGGTGTTTGCATTTGGGGCTGTGTTTTGAGCATGCAAATGAATGGTGCCCCTGGGGAAAATTGATATTTTGGCTGAATGCAAAGTGAAGAAATATATGAATAAGAGAGGCAGACCCTCTTCAAACAGCTCCGTTTATCTGATCCATTTCTAGAAAGTCATTATTCCAGCTGAGAGTGTTTAAATGATACAAAATTTCCAGGGAATTGAGCTCTTTTGGGACATTCCAAACCCAAGTGATAATATCTTGGTACTCCTGTGATGGATTTATTGAGTGCTAAACCCTCTCTACAACCTCTCATTCAGCAGTCAATGAGTTTCTCCTCTGAAAAGCTCGGGAGCCTTTAGCATCTGTCATCTTGATAACTGCAAATATCTCTAACGGTGCAAGATCCAGGACTGATTTGCACCTATGAGAGTATGAAATTTTGAGAACACTCCTTTCCCTCAAGCTTCCCTGAATGCTAATAATGGGAAGGGAACAAGAGGGCAGTGGGAAAAGATTTAGAAGTGTATCCCACAGGTAACATATCCAGCTTACCTGTGACCACCATTCTTAGTGCTGCCGATATGGACACCTTATTCTGTACAAATCTTGTATCATTAAGCAAATTTTAAAGGAGCAGATTTGATAGTTTATGCACTTTTACACCCTTCCCCCAGCAGTGGGGGAAGCATTCACTTGCAATTCTCAATTATAACACAGCTGTTAGCTCTGTAATTAGACTGGGTAGGTCCTTTTAAATGTAGTGTGCATTGTTCACCTCAAATAACAAACAACCTGCCACTCCACCCACACTTAGTGAACCTTGCCAAAGTCTTAGAAATACACATAAAGTCTGTGTGGTACTATACAATGAACATCTACTGCTTTGAAAACCCTGGTGAGGAGACCTAGTTGTGGGCATAGCTGGGGCAGAAGCAGCTCACAACTTCTGCTAGAAGTAAAGGAGAGCACTAGCTTATGTTGCTTCTTCTCTGCAACACAGAGCTCAAATTAAAGACTTTATCAAACACTGCCAGAAGTGCTGGCAGCACTGGGAATGGCTCTGTGAGGATGAAGATACGAAGACAGCCATCAGTGCAGAGTTTTCTCAGGTCTTTCCCAGCATAAGAAACCCCGTTCGTCAGCACAGCACTCTGGAGCATCCTAAAGCATGCCTGCATCTTGCTGTCCCACAAGAAATCTCATAAACCATGTGAGATCTCTGTAAATAGCAGGGAAAGTATAAACCAGACCAAACCACATCCTTTGGCATTAATGCTGCTGTACTATTGACTTCTGAACCCAAAGAATCTCCGAACACTCACCCCAAAAAGGAGTTAATCAGACAATCCTTTCACAATGGTTGTCATTTGATCAATATAGCTTAAGGCACTACTCAGAAACCCAGGTCCTTTTACCTAATTTAATTCTTTAAAAAAAGAAGCAATTTGGCTCATACAAATGTTGTAAAACCACCAGTTGACTGAGTTATTTTGGGATAAAGTGTGGTAGGGTCACAGAGCACCTGTGATAGAATCATTTGCTGCAGAATACTTTTATTCCACCCTCAGGGACTAACTCAAGCACAAACACAAGGTAGCCTTTGCTGTCCACAGTCTCCATGGCTTCAAATAGGCAATCAAGGAGTAAACTATCTTATACATGGGGCGCACAAGCACATCACTGTAGGGAGTTAGTACAAAGCTGGTGTATGGTAAACCCAAGCCCTGGCTTCCAGCAGCCCAACATCCACGCCCAGGCAAGCCTCAGCAAGCTTTCAGCTAAGCTTTTCACTTTGCCTGGGCTGATACAGCCACTTGCTGTTGAGAAAATGACATAATTGCACACCAAGCACTAAGTTAATGAAACTGTATTGATTTTGTTGTTAAGGCCTATGGTTCTAGGATTGCCAGCCTACAAAGAGAGACAGAAGCACAGAGAAATCTCATTAATGATAAAACAACCCAGAAACACAACAGAGCTTGTTTCACGTTCAAACACTAAAGGTGGCAGATTTTAATGTGCTTGGTATCCTTCCTCCTACTTGATGAGGGGTAGTTGTGAATGGCAGTAGGTCACTGGTCATTAATTAGAGGCATCTTTTATACTGTAGCCCTACCAACAGGGCTCACAACGCCAAAACTCTGTACACAAGTGCGGTGACCAAATACCTACACAAAGTGGGAGAGATAGTGAAGAGAGAGCAGCTGCTATGCAAGATGAAAAACTGTATTACTGTGAGTAGTTTCTGGATACAGAAGTAGATGATGCTGAGCAGGGATTTCATACATAGGGGACAGTCCAAGTTGAAAAGCTATGCCCATACCCACTGCTGGGATCATGGCCCCTGGAATAACTTGAGGAAAGTTTCTCTCCTCTCCCTGCCCTTTTCTTTAATTCCTTCATTACTTTTCAAAGTTTTCAAGAGGAAAGGCTGCAAAGGAATGATGAAGAGATGACCTGAGGGTGAATGATGGAATTTGGCAAGCTTAGGCAGCTCAGAGGGGTGGTGAGTCCTGTGGTCACCTCTGGCTGTGAACATCTGGAAGAGGAGACCAGTGAAGGGCACCAATGTCTCCTCATCAAGAGGAGAAAACAAAATGAAGGTTTCACTCAGCATTTAAGGACACGAGGTAAATACTGAGACAGCATGATCTGTCTTCATCTGGTCTGATGCTTCTTCATGGGCCGAATGGGAGTCACCCCTAGTGCTAGGAGGGCTTGTTGGTGATAAATCTCTCCCTGATGTCTTTGCCTCTCTCGTGTCACTAAAGTGCTCCAGATTGTCTCAATAGAAACCCAACTCTTCCTAGGCACTGAACCTCATCAGGAGAGACGTACACATGACATGAAAGCGCACACTGAAAATGAAGCCTTACATGTACATGCTTTGTTGAATTAGACTGAAATAAATTAGCAGCAGAGAAATAGTGTTCAAAGATTTGATGTAGGCACTTGCACCTAGACACTATTGTTTCCCATAAATATCCCACAGACTTGCAAGAGAGGTGGAAATCACTGTCAGAAGTCAACAGACAAAACGTGGTTTCTCCAGCAACCTCTTCATCTCGCTGTAGACAGAAACTATGGCAAACATTAATTGTCTTTATGATAATCACTGCACAGACTCATTGCCAGCTACCTGGAGGCTTTAAGCACATTGGGAAATGTTTCTCTCCTAAATTTGGCTATTCACTATCTTTCACTTCCATGCAATCTGCAGGGCAAAGCTTTCCAGCACAGCCTCCCCAGGAAAGTCTCTTTGTCAGAAGGCGGCACACTCTCATGCTTACAGTCCAAAACACAAGCATGCAAGAGTACACTCTCCAGAAGGAAAACAGAGCCCAGGATACATATTAATTACTGGTGGCATAAAGCCCAGGCAAGATTGCTGCTCCATAGTCAAGCTATAAATCTGTCCAAATAGGATTCTAACCATGTCTGCCTTGTTTATATTAAAAAATTTTATGGCCATGTGATTCTTCACCTGGAGAGGAATCGTATCCCTCCACAGCCAGTTAAGGACTGAGATTTATCATCTGGCAAAAAAGACCTCAATGTTCTCTGCAGGAAGGGAAGCACCTGCCTGTGCTGGCTGGGGGCTTTCCTAGGGGAACCACTCAGCTGCTGCCCCTACAGCAGGACCCCACTTCAGGAACTGGTTAAGAATTCCTGTAAAAGCTTCATCCATTTGTTTTTCCCTGCAAAAATCTTCAGAATAGCAGAAAGGTTTAAGCCACCCTACCCCTAGCAGCCTATTGATCTGAGCACCTGCAAAGGCATCCTACTTCTCCACTCTGGTGAGAAACCTGGCCCATCAGAGAGCTGCTGTTGTATGGATTTCTGCTTTGAAAGGGGGTTTGCTATGCGGTTTGGGAGGATATTTGCAAATGAGGTCAAAAATCAGTTCTTCTTGCTTAGTCCCACACTCTTGCGGTGAGACTGGCTCTGCAATGCTGGCAGGAGAGAATCCTAGTGTTGCTTTCACGAAGGAGGGGAAAGGACTTGATCTGAATGTGCAATGGGAGACCAATAGTTGAATTACAGAAAATACAGATTCCCTTCCTCATTTCAGCCATACCTCACAGCTCCTGCACCCAGCATTGTCCCAATCATAGCCACAACAAAGCAGATGAGACCTGAATGGTCACATAAGGTGCTAGGCTCAGGCTCGTGAGGTGCTTCACTGTGGCTTGCCAGCCTAGTGTGTCAGCTGAGGGAGGCAACCACTGGTGTGCCTGCTGTGAGCCACAGCACACATCTGGTGGGCACCAGCCATACACTGCCTGCATGGCTGACTTGGTGTGGGAAACACTCGCCTGTGGCTCAAACCTGACCTGGCAGTTAGGAAAGCTGCTAGTGTCTCAGTGTGCCTCACTTTCCCTGCCTGCAAAGAGGGCTTAAGCAGATTCCTGCAGAACACTCTGTGATCCCCTAGGGAAGAATACTGCGGAGACTGACCAGGGCAAAGAACAGCCTTTCCTGCAGATGTGAATGATGCAATTTCTGCAAGCAGAAGCAAGAAAGCATCCAAACTGACAAAAGAAATCTAAAAAACAGATTGTTGAACATCTGTTCCCCAGAAACAACCTCTCCAGGCCTCTTGGATGTTGCAGACTACACCTTAACCTTAAGCACCAAAGAATTTTAATGGGAGGAGGAAAATGTCCTTATTTCATAGAAACACAGCAAGCACACACTCCTGGCCCTCTCACAGTGAAGAGGATCCTTTAATTGCACTATAACTGGCTCCCTTTTCGTTACATGCTTTATGTTAAGCAGATGCTTAAGACTTGTTGACTTCAAGAAGGCTACTCACATGCTGGAAGTTATGCGTGTGCTAAAGTTTTCCACTGTTAATAAGGTTTTCATTTTACCTCTAGCCATGTCCAGCCAGAGGGTCAGCTGGATGGAAGCATCATGTATGCCCCAGGCAGAACAGGAGAATCAGCTGTTTGTTCTGATACTCACTCTTAAGAGATAACTTTGAAAAAGGCTGGGGGAAGGCATCTTCCATTCCTTGTTATTATTCGAACATACAGTTCCAAAGATCTCCATTCCTACTGGGTCCCAAAGGAAAATATTTGAAATAATCCATATTCATTAGATTTTTAATCCCTCACACACCAGAATTCAGCAGGCTGCTAATGAAGAAGACAATTATACAGCACTTCACAGAAAAAGCAAACCAGAACAGGTGCAAGGGCTGGAGCTTTGCCATCCTGGCTCTCTGTTCTTTGGCACAGGGCATCATTGCTTTACTTAAAATGTATTGATATGTAAGCTCCCAACAGCTTAAAGGAGTCAGTGTGAAAGGAAAAGAGGTGACATTTAAGATTAATCATTAGCTGCTGACCACCTAAGATACTAAATCAAAGGGGTGACAGCTGACTAAACTAAGCTTTATCTGCATTCCTTCTGAAGAACACAAGCAGAAATGATGATGTTGTGCCAGGGCACTAAAAAGACAGACTGTGTTTGTTTTGCCCCTTGAATTAGGGCTTCAATGTACAAGTACAGAACAAAGAAGTGGTGCCCAAAGAATTTATGCCGTATCATGACAAGCATGGGAAAAGCAAAGAGAGAATTTCCATCTTTTGCAGATGTTGGGCAGAGGCACAAGAGAGAAAATGCATTTTCTGGAGTTTGTGCAAAAAACACACAGCAAAGCCATGATCCCTGCTCTGCCTGCATCAGCCACATCACTGCCCAACAGAGTGTCTCAGTTTGGGGTTTCATCCTGCTGCCTAGAAGGAAGACAAACCAGAGCAGTACAATGGCATGGGGCTGATTTCATGAACATGGAGCTATATTTTGACTCACTGGACTCACCAGAACCACTTCAGGGAAGACTGCAGTAAGGAGGTCAGTGGTGAAGGACACTTGCTGAAAGAAACAGGCTTTTAAAGAGAGGGCTGTAATATACATCTGATACAAAAGGTTCCTTGGACAGGAAAAGGGATACTATTACCAGTGTTATGGCTTATTCCCCCAGAAATACTACAGAAAAGAAGAATTCCAGCAGGGAGGTGATAATGAAGGGAACAAGGGATGAAATCACAGCAGAAATTTGGCCTGTTTCAGGACCTGGTTGAATAGGAAAAAAGAATAAAATTAGGAAGAGATTTAGTACATAGTTTCCTTTTGGATATGAAGTCATTAATTACTGATAGAAAGGATCCGATTTGCTGACCATTTAAACACAACTGCACTGTATGCAATGATAGGTCTAATTTGCACACAATTATCCTGTTTTTACACACAGAGATTAAGTAATTGCTTGTATAAACTGCAAGATACATTTGCGTATTCCAGCTACCCAATTTGCATGCTAAATCACAGCAACTGTGTGAACCACCTAACCACTCATCCTTCCTTTGCACAAATCAACACCACAGATTATGTGTGTGTGGAAAGTATCAGTAACACACTCAAGTTACTGGCATGAAGCACCTGGAGAATGCTTTCCAGCTGCTTTAGGATTAGTTTATAGCAACAAAACCTGAGGCAACCATCTTAGGTGAATTAAGCAGGGACAGCCAAAGCAATAACTTTCTCTCCACTTACTGTTTTGGAGATCATTGCATCTGTGCTAGAGGAGGATGACCAAATTGGTCCTTCAATCTCCCAATGCTTTGCACAGCTCAGGGTTCTACTGGAAACTGGGATCCCAGTTTCAGCAACCAGGTGGTGATGAGATGAGAGCAGGAAGAGTCACACCATCCTTCTGGCATTCCTCCTCAAGAAACAGGTCAGTTTGGTTACAGGATTAGTAATCATGGAAACCAAACCTATACCCCTTACAGTAGCTTTTGATTTCTCTCTAGAAATCCTCATTACTTTTTGGGGGTAGCATACACAAGCTGTGAGTCAGGGCAGTCTCGCACTTAGCACTGTGTAAACACCCCACAAAAAGAAGGCACTTCCTACAAAGAGTTTACAAATGAAATAAGTTACATCTGTAACTCCAGGAAGAGGCATTGCTGTGCCCAAATTATCTGCACCATGAAGCAAGTTCTCTGGAAGACTGTGCAAGATAAGAAGTATTTCACAGCCACTTTACAAGAAGCTCTTAAGAGCATCTTTTAAAATAACTACTGAGCCAAGTGGGATTCATTCATGGTTATTCATTCATAGCCAGAAACTTTTGCAAATTTGTTCTTTAGCTTAATGGATATGCAAACCCAATGGAATTTATACCTGCCCCAGTGCTCAGCAGAGAGAAAGAGAGGCCAGCTGTCACTGTAGTGGGACACAATGCATTTGCCTGGCCTGATGGAAATCTCATATTTCAGTAGGTAGATTGCTCACAGTAAAGCTGGCTTTAGCCAGGGCTGCAGGTGTTAGATGAGACCCTTCCCTGGGATTGCTGGAAGTCTCAAGTTACTCCTATAGAATAACATGATGTGTAAACACAGAGAGAGCACAAGCATGTCAACTAGCGAAATGAACTCTGACACCTGATGTGATCTAGAATGCAGCACATCTTGTGTTTGGTGGAAATATCACTTTATCAGAACAGCCCCAAAGTGTCCTGTCATGCTAAGCCACATATACAAACGTGAGGTCAAAACACATACAGTGAGTGTTGAATCTGCGGTCACTTTGAGGAGCATGAAGGATGTGTGAAATCTGAGGCTCTTGTTCCTGAAAAGCTGCCTTTGGCAAAATCTGCTCCAGCCAAAGCAGGGTGAGAACAGGCCCCAGATCAGTGGGAATTAATCAGACTTCACATGCTATACCTCATCTGCTTCAAATTTACCTTGAAGGATCAAAACAACAATAAGTAGGTCCCAGCATACCTGGAGTCAGCTACCAAACCCACAACTTTGTCAAAGTGAACATAAAATTAATGCCAGTCGTGCTATTTGGCATCTCCTCCAGAAGGCAGAACTTGAGGTTGACGTATCTGAGAGCTCTCATAGCTCCAGAGGCTTTTCAGCACTCCTGAGAAACTGGGCTAAACCACCTGAATAAAGTCTCTCCCACCACTGCCATAATCTTCATACACTGGAAAAACTAGCAGGTACTTAACACTGCAAACCAAAACCGCTGTTGTGTGAGTCCGTCTTCCTCGTAGTAGCAGGTAACACGTTTGCAAGGCACAGCTTTTCTCTGCTAAGTGCTGCAAAACCTGCTGAGACCAATCACGTTCTTACCTGGGGAAGATTAGAGGCTAAGAATAACCATGTGTTGACTAACCTAAGTTTAATTCATCTCACTGGCAAGAGGTACAACTCTAAAGTGAGGGGGTATTTGCTGCCAGAACACTAGTATTTTTCACCTCTGACATATCCTAAGAAAAGCTGCCCTTTGAGAACAAACCCAGCCCCAAGCGCTGCCAGTCACAGTTTGCTTCTTGCCAGCAGAGGTAATACCGTGTTGGTCTCCTGTCCAACACCAGTCAGCTTCAGACATAGGATAGCTCCCATTTGTGGACAGGCAGGGTGGTAGATTCACTTACACAGAACACAACTACAAAATGATGTTGTTTTCCAGCTCGCTTTACCCCTTCTAGGCCAGGTTTGCTCTTGCCTGTCTCTGGGAGACTCTCTTATTTACTTTTTCTTCTACATTGTCATATTTAATTGATAGTAATAGTTACTGCACCAGGCAGTCATGAGGATTACTTAATTAATGCCTGTGAACCACTTTAAGATCCTCAGATGAAAGAAGCTAAGAAATGCAATGTATAATTATTATGCATTATTAATAAAACTTCTGGCACATTGACAGGAGAAAAAAACAACACTTCTTGGTTGTTTTCCTTTTCTTTTCCAAAAAGATTGAACTTCCATGCTATGAAGAACACATTTACCAGAAATTCACAAATAAGCAAACAAAGAGTAAAAGCTCCCTATTCCACCAGAGAGGCTGGGTTCTTCTGACAGCAGACAGCAAACATCACCTCAGAAAGTGAGTTACACTCCTTTCCTGTTCTAGCAGTTGATCAGCCCATGTTTTTAAGAATGGGCAGATATGGAGAACTACAAGGACGTTACAGTAATTACTCATAGTGGAAGTGGTTAAATACACTAATTGCAAGAAATAAAGGGTTTGTTTAAAGTCTGAGCAGTACAGTTAATAAAAGCACATGGTTCAATGGAAATTAAGTGTGCTGGGCAATAGATGGATATTTTGAAATGAACAAAAATTACAGCTATGTGAAGGAAGTTTTTCAGAGCTGAGAATGTGCCAAATACACACAAGATTCCAAGAAATATGAAGAAACCCAATCTAAGATTAAATCCTAGGCGGTTTCATGGAAGTGTATTGCAGCTGCCTTTTGAATGCTTATGGCTGGAACCCAGCTGCACCAGAGAAGAAAGTGGTCCAGGGATTAGGGATGGATTATGGCGTAATTCCTTGCTCCATCACAGGACCTGAGAAGCCACTTAGTCCCTCTGTACCCAAGAAAACTGGGATAATTGTGCTGCTCTCCTTCACAAGGCAACTGGAAGGGCAAGCACACTATGATGCACTTGGATGCTAGGGTAGAGAAAGCCAGGGATGGGCAGATGCTGAATTGCTGCAGGAAATGATAACAAAAGGCTGGACTTAGTCATATAAAAGGATCCTCAGGGAAGCAAGGAGCTGCTTCTGGTGCTCTGTGCCACAACATGTTTCCATTCCCAGCTTATGCTACCATCAGACATTGCTGAAATCAGCCAAGCAAAGCATACCTGCGTATGGAAGAGGTTTCTTGTCATGGAAGCCATACTTAGTGCAGTCTTTTCCCTCTACAATTTTAAGTATTGAGACTAAGACAGACGTCTCCGCTCACTTCTTCAATCCATTCTTTTAGCAAAAAGAATTGTTTCCTTTTCAATAAATACCCTCAAGGAATCTTAAATTTAAAATAAAACCTGGGAAGTACAGCCATGTTTTCTTCATCAGTACCACTGAAAGCTCATTTCTGGTGTTTATGCCGTTTAAGCACTGCAAATGAGAATTACAACTCCATTTTGTTCTAAACCAAGCAAGAGCAAATGGACTTAAATAGACCAAAACTAATCTGTGCTTTTGGCTAGAAGCTCTGCATGAATCCTAGTCCAAACAGCACTGCGTAAGGTCAACTCATAATAGTTGGAACTGATTATGTACTGCAGAAAAAATGAACTCTAAAATAAACTAGCCCTTCTGTTTGTTTTGACCCGTTCATCCAGCTTTTGTCAGAGACATACGTTTTAATCAGATTTGCTGGATGCCTGATGGATGTTGTCAATACGAGACTCAGGTACCAACAAGCAATTCAGTTTTTGCTTTGCTATGGATTTCTCTTGTCCAAACCTGGGTTTCTGACACAGTCGAGATGCAGAGCACTGAGTTAAGGCTACCTTCCCCACACTGCAGTGCCAGCACCTCAGGAGAAGAGTCACAAAACATCCATAGCCATTGGACTTATGATCCACATCTTTGGACCACAACATCTGCAAAGTTCAGCAAAACTACTCACAGGAATCACGATGCATCTAGGAGAGACTTATGAATGGGGAAAAGGGGAACATTCCTAAGAACATCAGTACCTCTTTGAGGCCAGGCTGAAGAGAGTTCCTGCAATACCAAAAAAAAAACATTCTCTGACCCTCACATTCACACAAATACTGTTCCTATCAAAGGCTGGAACTGCTTTGTCTGAGGAGATGCTACTGCTGAGTAATGCTTGAATTGTTCATTACACTTGCTGTGCTGAAAGTGGAGCTGGTTGCTAGGATTAGTTTTTAATTGAAAATAAATACCTTCCTTATACAGGTTAATTTTGGTACAAGGGAATTCCCATAAGGAAGAGCAATTTTAATATAATTTATGTGCATACATGTCAATATATGCTGTATTGCATATGTATTATAATTTACATTATCATTTGACAATACGTTCTATACATTGACATAATTCTATACATCTTATGTATGTATTCTCTTGCTATTCAAATCAGCTTAATAACATTCCCTCCCTGCAGTCAGAACTGCAACAAAGCACACTGAAAACACTGCAGTAAATACCTTCTGCTTTTAGATCTACCAACAGAAACCTTGCCATCTTACTTCAACCACTCATTCCTCAAACCTGACATTTCCCAGAACCTTCCTGTGAAGGCTAGGCTCATCTAAGGAGGAACACTCGTGCTGAAACAAGGAGCAGAGGTTCCTCCATCCCCCTTGGGTATCCTGTCGGAGGGCTTCCAGCACCTCCTCTCTGCACAATCTCACTGTAGGCAGCAGGCAGGGGTCAGTGGAAGCTCATCTACACCATGAAAATGTACTGGGGACAGAGGAAAGCCAGGGGCCCCCCAGCAATGCCCTGGCCCTCCTCACTGACCTTGGCAACAATCACCTCTTCACTTTAAGATGAGGATAATACATATACTACAGGTTTGTCCTGGGCTTAACTAATCCATCTTTTCAAAGCATTTTGAGAGCTTTGCTTGATGAGCATAGACATCGTAATACTCATCTGTTCCCATTACATTCAATGAAGTTTTACCCTCCACAGAAGTAGAGCTGGAGCTGCTGGTGTTTAGTGGGGAACCTAGAAAATAAACGTGCTTGGATGTTTAAATGCCAGCATTGTGGGAGGGGCTATTAGCAGGTAAAAAGGCATGGCGTTCGTGTAGGGGTCAGGTTCTCACATAGTGATGCTTAGCACTGTTACAGGTTTGCTCTAGAATGAAGAATAGGTTTTTCTTTTCACAAAAAATCAGAATGAGACCTCACCAAGATCTGCTGACAAACATGCTCAGCTGGTGCCAGGTTGTAAAGTAGACACAAGAGGCCAAGAAAAGCTAGGAGAGCCAGAAACCAGAGACCAGCCAAACCCAGTGGAGAAGCTTACTACCAGGTTTATTTTATGTACTGAGTAATGGAGAACACCAAGAAGTGAACATGTGGTTATTGCCCCATGGACTAAACTTAGAGCAAGGTCATGCTAAGGATAGAGTGCCAAAGCAGCTCAGGCATGACAGTTAAGTGACAGTGCGTGGGGCAGGGAGCCAGCTATTGCCAGCTCATAGGTCCTTGGCACAGACCAGTGCTGATTTATCCACTCAGCCCTTGAAGCAGTTTTGCCGCACAAGGACAGCAACCACCAAGCCTGAGCTCATCTACCACTATAGTACAATGGTACCACAGTGCTGGTGCTCCCAGTCCTTGTGCATGGGAAGCTAACCCAGCCAATGACAGAGCTGAGCCTCTAGGTCTTGGAAACAAACTGAGCAACTCATGACAGCAAGAGGCTGATCCTTGTCTGCCTTAATGTAGTGGAAGCAATGACAACATATACCTCTATATATAGCTTTTTGAGAGAAGGCTAATATCAATGTCTTGCTCACATTCACTGGCCCCATTATGCCTCATATATTGCTGCCAGATATCTCCATGGAGTAAATCATAATGACTGTGTTTATTATAAGAACTAAGTGATCAGCTGTGAACTTTCTTTGACATAAATATTTTGTCATTAGCAATGACAAATAGAAACACTCATGTTGTTAAAGTAACATTGGATTAATTCTTCTCCATGGGGGTATTCACAAATCAGTAGGAAACTGTTCTTCAGGATCATGAGGAATAGGTAAAAGGAGGAGTGGGATGGTAAAGATATTTATCCCACCGCGCAAGAAGAATTAAGTGAAGAAAGTGCTTTAGGAAGTGACAAGAACTGATTCTTGCACACAGCTCTGGAGTGCCTCTTCATAGCTCTGAACTCCTCTGTAGACAGTGCACAAACATCAGGCACATCATGCTCAACTCAGCAGCACATGCCAGTGCTTTGCACAGGTACAGCTGAAGCTACACCTGCGCAGAATGCGCATCACACCGTGCCAGCAATTCCGGGGGGGCGGAAATCAGGCCCAGCACTTCTCTTCTGAACCCCATCATTACACTAAATGTCTGCAGTCGCAGCTGAACAAAACAGGAATTTTTCCATTCTTGCAAGCTTCCTGACATTTCTTACTGGTTATGTCAGCACCTTTAACTATGTCTGCTCAGAGGCTGAGCAGTGGCAGGAATTTATTTCTCAGAGAGATTTTTCTAAAGGTATAAATGAGAGTTGGTGCTTTAAAAATAGCATCGGCTATATTTCTATAGCACACATCCTCCAAGGAATTCAGCCCAAGCAAGCTTGGCACTTCCCTCCCAAGGCAGGCAAGCAGTCTCACACAGATGTGGATGCTTAGGCTCAGAAAGGACCACAGAATTGCTCTAGGCTCTCCTAAGCAGAAAGTTACAGGTAAGGCAAAAATCCAGGAGTATGTCTACATACTTATGTTTATGAATTCTATACTTCATCAATTGTATGGCAAGTGCATCAGAAGAACTATGAGTTTTACCTTTCCTTTTTAAAACGTCTTTAGAGACTGCAGACCTTGGCTTGGATTCTAAACTGCTGAACCCAAACCATTTCCAGGCAGGAAACACCAGGCTGCTGCCTTGGATCCAAAGGCTGCAGTAACAAGTCTGGAGAAAGGATCACCTTTGAAGGGCGAGGATTCCACCTGGAGAGTTTAGAAGCAGATTGGTTTTGGTAGATGTATCCCATGAAGAAAATAATATGGGATGCTGCATTACAGATGTGGGAGACTAACAAGCCAATGTGATTTTGTGCAAGGGTGTATGTATCCTACGTTACAAGGACTTCCAACAAGAGCTGGGAAAGAATCACAGGACATAATCACCAGGCTGGCGATGTTACCAGGGTTTGGGTTGGTTTGGGTTTTTTTGTGGGCTCTCCCCCCAGAAATAACTGGGAATTTAGGGAGTCTGTAATGCAGAAGAGTTCTGGGAATTGGCAGCACATCAGTACATAGCGGGAAGGTCACCAGTGAAATAGAAGCAGAGGACATTTTGCAGGGACATAGGAATTAGGGCTTCCCAGACAAAAAATCTAAGAAGTTCAGTGGAAGAACAAGCACCCAGAAAGGAGCTGCAGGATAAAAAGAGATAGATATAGAACAGCAGTCGCTTAAGTGTCCAGAGGACAGTGCTGTGCTAGAAACCCAGCAATAAGCTATAGCCCAAAGTGGCAAATCCCTGAACCCAGAGGAAAGGCTTTGGAATGAGGCTCCGCTTTTGAGGATCTCTGAAGACAGGACGAAGGGAAAAAGTCTTCTATATATAGAAGAAAAGCCAAGGCAGTAACTGCATCAGAAAAACAAAAGGCAGAGATGCAAGAAAATATGGGCAATCTGGCTTTAACAGACAAAGTCAGCATCTGTCCTGTGATGGGAGCCTCAGAGACAGACAAGACATGGCTAAGATGTGACCCATGCAATTAGGGAGAGGGGTTTCCTCTGCTGAAAGCTAAATTCAGGCAGGTTTAGAGATGAATGAAACTGCACGCCATAAGGAAGGGCCAGGAATAGAAAACCCATGTGGGGGAAGAACGCTCTAGATGTAGCGAATGCATCTCCAAGAGGTTTTATCATTCTTATTTTGTCACTACTATCAACAATAATAAGAAAAAAGCTTACAGAGCAACCTCTTGAATCCCTAAGCAATGCATCGAGATATTAGCAGCAGAGAGCAGTGGGCAGCCTGAGAAAAGCTGTTCAACAAATGTAGAGGCATGCATAATAAGATTACTGAATTGGAGTTGCATGTTTTCAAGGATAAACATGATATTGCGCTGGCAAAGGCATAGTAGGAGCAGGGGAAAGAATGAGAAATCGCCTGTCAGAACAGAGGGACTGCTGCAGCCGAGCTCCCAACAGGACAGGGACAAGTGGGAAGTGGAGGCAGCGAGGAGGAGAGGAAGTGCACATCCTACTTGACATGCAGATATGCAGAGAAGCATTTTGCAAAGTGGATGATGTCATCGTGTTTTTCTCAGCCTTCAGGACAGCAAGAGAAAAATAGATGAAGCCAGCACATGCAGAGGAGTCTGTAAGACGAGCAGACTTCCCCCACACACCCCATGCAACACTAATTGCTCAGATATTGATCGGGGAAATAACCTGTAAGGACTAAAAGAAGAAAGGATTTCTTTTCTTCCTAGGAGACAAAAAGGGCAATGTTCTTGCAGAATAACTGGAAAGGTCCAGGTGATCATAGGATTTCCAAGACCATACAATTAAGACGTTGAGTTGGTCTAATTTGTTAATAACAGGAAGGCATGGAAAAACTGCAGCCTGATGTTTTTCAGGAGGTCATTAAAGCCTACTTGGAATTACAGCTAGGCTGGTCCTCCCAAGGGGCACGAACATGTCACTGGGCACATGAGACCTGCACCGACCCTAGCTATCCTGATTCATAAAAACCAAACAACTCCTGCTCTGGACACCCAGGGCTCTAGCTGGGTTGTGGGTGACAGAAACCTGCTTGCCCGGCTTAGTCTTGGCAAGGGAAAGAGTAATTATGATTAAAAGCCCAAACCAGAGTGCTGGAGAACTGCTATCTACTACTGCCCTGTCATGGACATTTAGTCCCAAGAAAGAGCAGCAGTTCTGCTTGGCTTCTGGAGAGCTACTTTTGTTTCCTAGAGGAAAAGCTGCTGTACAGTAGAATGTAATACCTACCCCAGAAAATATCTGCACCACATCTTTGTCTAGGTAAATCCAGACAGAACTGAGCACCAGAGAGTCCTCTACAGTTAAAAAAAAAAAATAAAAAAATGGATGTTGTGTGTGCACCAAAGCATAGGAAGATTACTATTTAAAAAATTAAAAACCAACCACCAAGCTATTGAGCTAGACAGTGAGAAGGATAAAATAAGCAAAAATAGTGATTGCAGAAAGAGGAGGAAGCATCCACAAAGCTGGCAATGAGTATTTCTCAGGGAGATAGAGACAAATAAAGTCACAGGAAGCAGAAGACACCGATCCTTTAAAGCATCCTGTACGGCTAGAGAGACAAAGAGTTATTAATACCCACCTATTAAATATTATTTCATTTGGTAGGAGGAGAGCACCTCAGTGCTCAGTTTTGTGTATAGGAGTTTTCCCACTGGGCAAAGTAAGCACAAGGGTGTGCAGCACAGAGAGCACTCCCAAGTTAAATGGACTGATGGGTGAAATGGTTCAGGCACGGGCTGCACAGTTTGACCCTGGGGAAGGGCTGGAGTGCTGCCCCATGGCTCTATAGCACCTTGCACAAGGACAGCGTGGCTTCGGTTACATCTGCAAAGGACTGCAGCGTTATAGGAAGAGAACAAATACCCCTCTGCTAGTACTAGGGGGAAACAAGGCAGCAAGCCTGGGGCTTCAAAAGCCATCTGATGCTTCATCATAGAGATCTGGAGGCTCTCAGAGTGGGTATTATAAAATCTAACAGAGCATTCTTTCCAGTCACGCACAGGGTGAAGCATCGCACATAAATAAGACACTGCTTGCTGTGAGGTGGGCAGTTTAAAAGCCAAATAGATTGGTCAAGAGATATGGGTAAATCCACAGTAGATAAAAGAACAACAAAAACTAAAGTTTGGGGGATTCTTTGCTTGCTTAAATGTCATTTTCCACCCTGTGGTACATCATATCATTCCTTAAAAACCCTAAACGCACACAATTAAACACCTCTCCATATTTAACCAGTTCCAGGATAACCATGACAAGTTCTGCAGTAAACTGTTGTGGAGGAGTCAGGTCAGGTGTTGTGCAGGAAAGTCCCCCTTGCTGGCATGGAACATGGCTTACAGAGGGGCTGTGCTGGGTCTGGGGAAGAACCTGCACTTATAGCCATTTTCTAGATACCTTAAAGAGAACATGAAAGTAACCTGTATTTGTTCCACTTAGCTGGAAAAACCTTTACATTGAGTGGCACAAGTCTGAGGAGAAAGAATAAGTGAGAGTAGTACAGACTTTTCAAACAATGATTTTAGGTCCTTCAGTGATAATCATTAACCTTCGAAGTTTACTTTGTTCTCTTTCTTAAGGAACAGTCTGAGCTCCCAGACCTGGCAAAGCAGATGCAGTCTGACTTCAGGAAAGCTGACAGAAGTTCCTGGAGGCCCATAGACTCAGCAGAAGTGCTCCACTGAGCAGATACCTGAGGAAAGCTGGGCAGCAGCTATCAGGCAGCAGCTCAGATTTACGAAATGCAGCCTGAAACAGAGCCTGGGCACAGCTGGTTAGGTCAGATAACAGGTCAGGCTGCCAAGTCCCTCACCCTATGTCCTTCCATCAGAAGTTGAAAGCTGAGTCCAGCCTATTCAATATGTAGACTGAATTCTCATGAAGATGATCAAAGCAAAGGGCATACTCTGGCACGAGAGAATAAGCTATCCACCAGCAGGGAGAAAATCGGATAAAGAATAGGCTTAGCAGCTCTGCTATCCCTGCCTGCTAAGCTAATTGTTCATCATGCCCATTTGCCTTGCTATGCTCGAAATTAGGAGAAATCCATGTCTGTGAACTGCTGGAATAGTTGAGGTCTGAGAATGTACAGCACCACTGTCATTACAGTAATGAAGTCACAGAATGGTAGCTTTAAATGCTAAGGATAATAATGCAATATAATGCAATACCATTCACTCAATTAATCCACAGCCTGCAATGGTGAATGCACTTGCTCTGAGAATTTTCTCAGAAAATGAAGCTAGAGTGAATTTCATTTATAAATCACACAAGACACTTATTTGGCAAGAATGACCTCTGCTCATATACAATAAATCATGAACATCAACAGTCTCTAATGGATTTTGAGTCAGTGCCACAGACAGCAAAGCCCAGGGCCTGTGTTTCAGGATTCCAGGACTCTGCCAAAGGAGCCTTATAAATGATTAGTGCATTCAGCAGTGTCATCTGTGCCACTGGAGGAAAAAAAGACATTCTGGGGCTCCATTTGCCATTAAAAAAGTGATAATTGGTTAAGCAGCTGACTATGCCTTTCTCTTCCCCTGCCAGAATGAGCCATTTAGCTCCACACTTCATAAGATTCCTTCCCCAAACTTTTGTACATGCTGTTGGCTCATGACGCACAACATTTTGGTAAGAAAGAGAAAGAAATCCGTTTTCATAAGTAGTCCACCAAAACCCAACTTCCTATGGGATGGAGCCAAGGTTTGCATTTGCAGATGCATGTACAACATGGAGGTGACATTAAAGAGGAAGCTGGGGCCTCTTTGTACTTCTTTAGCATACTGTGAGGATGCCAGTACATGGAAAAATCCAAGTTTTGATCCCTACTGCTCAGTCTCTCATGCTTTTCAGTTATTCATCCCACAGTTTTCAACCTCTCCCCCTTCACTTTTGTCCCCATGGTTACTGTGTTCGCAGAGATTTTCCTAACTAAAGAATATGTGACTAACATGAGACAGCTAAAATACCAGAGCCAACTCTGACACTGGTTTCTCCTAACATGGGTCTTATCTTCCAAATGCTTTCAAATAGATCTCTTACACTGGCACCAACTTCAGAGTAAACAGTACTTCAACTATTGACAGAGGCAGAGCTGCAGCAGCATTGCACAGGAAGACTTAAAATAGTCTAGAATCAGGCAAAGCATGAAATTCAAAAGGAAGGTGGCTTTAGCAAACCCACTGACTAGGAGTGCTTATGCAAATACCTAGGAGATGTATTTCACCAGAGAATTTTGAATTAAGTCCTAGAAGGGAAGGCGTTATTTCCTGACTGGGTCTGCAAGTTCAAGCAGATTTCCTCTTCTTAAAAGCCAGTTTGGTTAAGCAGTAGGACACGCATTTTAGGCCCAAAGAAATCCGTTACAAAACGCATCAAGACAGGACACTGGATAGCAAGCCCACAACCTCCAGCCACAGCAGTCAGTGTATGCTGCTGGCCCACAGGTGAGTGAAGCTGCCCCCCCATCAGCAGCCTAGGCTGCCCCAGGGAAGCTTAAAATAGATCCTTTCTAAACTACACCAAAAAAGATACATTAAAACTTGTTTACATCTGAGAGGCCTTTCTGTCCTTTACTCACAACATCCACCCAACCACAAGTGCCTAGATGCTAAAGTAAGGCTAGCAGGACAACACTTCATGCACCACCAGAAATGAGCCAGTATAGACAACACTTGAGAATAAATGTTGAGTTTTTACCTTGGCAGCTACGGAAGAGTTGGGCTTCTCCAGGAGGTCCCAGAGCTTTTTCCTTTTGTCAGCACAGCAAGTGTTATCAAATTCCTCCCCTTCCCTTTCCCTCAGCGTCTCAGCTTCTCTCTTCAGCTCCTCATTCATCTGCTCCTTCTTCTGGTGGTAGCGGGCCTGGCAGCAGGACTCCAGGTAGATCTCATCCACCCCCCAGTAGTCCAGCTCCTGGCTGAAGGACAAGGCGCACATCTCCTCCATCATGTGCAGCTTGCCAGTACGGTAGAAGTTCAAGATTGAGGTGAATGCCCCGGGATGCCTGTCAAAGAAGTACTCATTCTCCTCCAGGTTGTAGTCATCACAGATCTCCATAAGGGAGTCATGTGTGTTGCAGTCTCTGAGCTTACCCAGCCTGGTACGTGGCAACCTGTCCAAGGTCCGCCAAAGAACCTCGTGGGCCAGCCCCCCCACGTTGAGCTTGACCCTTCGGGAGCAGGCCTTGCTCCTGACGATCTCGGTGGGGTCCGGAGGCAAAGAGGTAGTAGAGCGAGATCCATGCTTATTCATCCCCAGAGGCATCTCTGGTCCCCCTCAGGCTGGACGCTCCAAGGTGCGGCGTGGGGCAGGGTGCGCGGGGACCGGCTCTCCTCACCTCTCCTTCCCCTCCATGCCCCAGAGCTGCAAGAGAAGCCAACCATGGGTCCCCGCCCGCTGACCTGCGCCCGCCCGGGTGCTGCCTTATCCCCGCGGGGGGCGCCCGGCCCCGCTAATCTGCGGGGGGCGGCGGCGCTGTCCGCCCGGGCGGTGCTGAACCGAGCTCCGAGCAGCCCCGGCGCTGTCCGCGGTGCTGAAGGCCGCCCGATCACACTTGTCGCCCCGGCGGCTGCCGCCGAGCTCCCCCGGGCGGCGGTCCGGTGCCCCCCTCCTCCTCCCGGGAGGGTCGCTTGCACACCCCGTCCAGGAGAGCCGCGAAGGCTGCGCCAGCCCCGGCGCCTCTGCTAGCAAAGGGCTGGGAAATGTTGACTGACCGGGGAGAGAACAGGGCTCCCTCCCAAGCGCCACTCAGCAATGTGTCCCAAAAAGGCTCCGAGCCGCTAGCCAGCGGTGCGCTGGCACCTTGTCCCCCATGCAGCTACCAGCTAGGAGCATACCGGCCCTGCCACCGCTTTCGCCCGCAGAGGGGCTCTGCTGGATCTCGGACCCCGGTGCCCTCACGACCCAGCCGGGGCAACCCCCCTCCTGGGAGCCGGCGGTGCCCCCCGCCCTGTCCAGCCATGTAGGCTGCAGGGAGGCGTGGAGGCTTTTTATAACTCGAGCCTTGCAAATTTCCCCGAGGAAATCGCTGGGGAAGGTAAAAGGGGAATTTGCAGCCACTTTAATGACGCGCTCTCCCTCTCTGAACTGCCCAGGGACACCCACACGCACACCCCACGTCGACCTCTGCATAACAGGGAAATCAACGAAAACCGGAATTCGGAATAAGGCAAAATCCCAGAACCTTCCTAGCAAAGCTGGGTGCCTTATGACAGCCCTGAGCACTGTTGCTTACACAAGATGGCACAGCGAGAAACCCCGGCGCAGGGAAAAACGGCTTCCCCATGCTCAACTGGCGCAGCTTCGGGGCCTCATGCCCCTTCCCATCGATCCAGGTGCCCCAAGCCTCAAGAGCCAAACACCGCCGCTGCCTCCCGGCCGCAGCCGTACACAGGGAAAGGCTCCCGTCCCTCGGCCCGAGGCCGGCCCGCACCTACCTCCTCCTGCGGGCTCCCAGCGAGGCGGCGCGGGGCTTTGCGGGGCCGAGGGTGGCTACATCCTGCGGCGGGGCGGGCAGCAGCGGCGGCCCCGCTCGCATCCCCCCGCGGGCAGCCTCAAGAAGGAGGGATGGCGGCGGCGCTCCCGGCTGTCCGCGGAGCCCGGGGGGAGGGGAAGGGAAACGAGGTAAATCGGATCCTTCGGCAGGAAGCTTTCCAAGGCCTTCCCTCGGCGGCGGCTCCTCACTCCTGCCTACAGTCAACGCAGAAACCGCATCTGCCCCCGCCCCCCTAGGCTCTCTCTCGGTACAGACACAAAGGAAAGCTTCGGTGCTTCCTTCTGCTGCCTCGGAACGGAGATCAACAAGTCTAGTCTGAACCTCCAGCTTTTCCCTGCAATTCTGTCCCGGAGTTGTTTGGAGTGAATTGGAAGTTGGGGGTGGAAGAGAGGAAGGCAGCTCCACCGTGAGCTGGGATGCAGCATTGCAGGGAAGGTTAACGCTTTGCTGGCTGGGCCCCACCGCCCCGGGGCTGATTTCCAGCGGGGAGGCGCCTAGAAGGGACCTAGCACAGTGGGGAGAGTCGGAGCATCCTTCCTTAAGGGGATAGGTCTGTTCCAGCCATTCTCCAGCTCCGTGGTATCACCCATGAAAATAGGAGCAGGGATTGGTGCCAGAAGAAAAATGACGAGCAGAGAGCACTGATAAGCCCAGCAGGGTCCTTATTGCTTCCCAGGCCCTGCTTGCTGAGCCAGAAGCAGCTGAGCTCAGTATGGCTGCACATTTCTCTGTGGCTGAGGAGTGAACTGGGCCCTTATTTTCACCCCAGCAGCTCTCATTAAAGGGAAAAGCCTAATCTCGGGATGGTTGTGTATATTTGCAGGTGAGGAATAGCAGTGGAATTCTGCTCCTGATTAGGACTATAAATAAATAAAAAGCTCTTACTAACCTGAAAAAACAGCAGAAATGGAGAAAAGGATGACTTTCCAAGCAACAGCACAGCACTCAAAGTATCCCTCTGCCACTCTGTCCTTCTCATCTTCTTCCTTCACTCCCAACAGGGGAAATGGACCTCACCGGTGGCCCAGAGGTCCATTAGCACCATTTAATGGGTACATTAGCATCACTTAATGCACTTCACCTGCTTAGGCTGGTGTACCAGAGGTATACAGCCATGCTCATTAGCCTTTTCTCCTCTTCTATTGATTGACCATGGCTTTTGGAATCTAGTGAGAAGTCAAACTACAGGTTTCTAAAATAGGAGCCAGGTGTTTGTTTTACTTGATTAAATAAGGGAAAAGACCTTCATTACTTCTTTTCCCTACTTCCTGTTCTTCTCTCCTTAGCCCAGACTTGGCTCCCATTATCCAGTGTACCCAATATCAATGTTATGCTATTATATTTGGTGTCTAAATGTCCACATCTTCCATGAAGATAGCTTCCTGAAATCCCAAACACTGTTTGCTTTTCTCCAGAACCTCCCACAACTGAACGTAATCTGTGTATTTCAGAATTTCTTACAAGGAGAAGCACTCACTACTTACCTTTTGCTGATGAGGAAATGAAGATCTAGAAAAGCAAGCTCACCCAGAGGAGACCTGGAAGAAAGAATTGGGCATAAAACTTGTTGACCAGCTTAATCACAGTGCAGTGCCCCTCAACTGAAGTAGCTCCCCCTACCCCATTAAAACCTACGAGCAGTATCCAGAACACTTTGGTTCTCCTCTCACTTTCCCCTCATTCCACCTCCAGACCCTACTTTAGTCCTCTTACAACAGAGATGAAAACCCCTGATCAGAGCTCGGAAGTTAATGATTACAAAGTGGTTTGCAACTTCCAGCTGGCAGGTGCTGCAGGAGAGCAAGTCATTTGTTTTTTAGCACTGGCATCCAGGGCAAATTATCTCCCCTTGTGACAAATGCTGATGGATCTGCTGTGGGAAGAGGATGCTGGGAGGGAGGATGACAAGCAGCCTAATGCAGGGAGATGCACCAGATTCAATGCAGTTAAATCACTGGGAGAGAAGCAATGTGGGGTTATTATCTTCCTGGATCACTCTTGCTACCCTGCCAATATCATTCACATGTTCTGCCAAGGGTCCAGAGAACCAGCTGTGAAGGGAGGCACATGAAGGATCAGTGTGGAAGTACAGACTCCTCCACTGTGGCCTGCTCACCCTTCCACATGTGCCTCCTTGTCAGCACTGAAAAGCCATACTGGAGCCTCAGATGGGGAGCTGCAAGAGGGAGCCATGCCCAGGGCAGACCCTTCCACTGACTGTGCCTGGGGTGATCCAGGAGTTTGGGGAGAGGAGAAGACTTTTCCACCTCCAGGATGATTGCTCCCTGCAGAACTTTTTGTCCCACAATGGAGAGTTTGTCAGCAAGGGGCAGTGCAGGCCTGAGGATGCAGAAGCGTGGAGCCTGCTTGCTCCTCTCCAAGGTTACCTAACCCACTCCTGGTTTAGATATAGCTTTCAATTGGTACTTTTGTACCCTGAGCTTCTACAAACTTAATTTATGATTTGTTATTTCCAAAGCCTATGGAGGCAGCCAAATGCTTGAATGTAGTCTGTGGCAAACCCTGTTCCTTTCCAAGTATTACAGCAGCTATTGACAGCGAAACACTTTAAACCTCAAATACTTTAGAAGAAATATGCAGAGTATGACAAGTATATGTTCTCCTGGACTTGTAGTCAATGGTATATACATATCTGGATTTCATCTGCCAAGCAGAAAAGGTCTGCAAGACAGTGTTTGTTGAGCTACAACATGATATGGAAATAGGCTGGGCCCAAATGTGGAAATATCCCTCTGCTGATCGGCAGTGTCTCCTCTGCCTGCATAAGGAGAAGTATCACATCTTCACGAACACCCACTCCTATACAACAGTCTGGCATCTTCCTGTCCACCCTGAGAAGCAAGAGGGGAGGCTGATTTACATCATTCTACTGGTCACAGAAAAACAAAGGGCTGTGAGAAGAGGAAGGCTCTTCTCCCAACCCATAAACATGCACTCAGCCATGTCACAGCGATGGCATGTGGAACAATGGGATTCCAGCAGAGATGGGAGCAGCAGCTTTGGTGGTCCATGAGTTTTGGCTGGTTCCTGGTGCTGAGGGAATGCTGGGGTTCACATTCTAAACTGAGCTATAAGATGTAACAATGACTCATATTATTCTTGCAGCCTAAGGGCTTGGGACTTGTCCTTGGGAGTGGGAAAGAAAGCCATACACAATAAGCTGTTTCAGTCACATAGTGTTTCTTATTATGTCCCTTTAAGGATTCCCTTAATTTCCAGGGATTTTCTCTCCAGCGCAGAAGCACTTCGGGTACAACTGAGATTTTCCTTAATGGTCCAATTCTTTTCCTTAAATGGAGAAAAAAATAAATCAGGTTTCTTGGCAGATATCTGTAATGAGCATCAAAAAGTGCAAGAAGAACTGACTGCGGAGTGGTTGTGCTACCGACAGCCCAGGAGTGTGGAAACACTGGAATACCAGGGAAAAATACAGGAAGCAGACAGAAAAATATAATTCAAAAATGAACCTTAGAGAGACAAGGCTTTCCTCAGGAGAGAGGCAGAGCTCTCATGGCAATGTCAGCAGTGGCCGGGCTCCATCATCGCATTCTCTGCCCCCAAAAGCCCCTTTTGGAGGAGTACAGCTGTAGCTGCCAGTGTACAGTGCCATGGGGGAGCGAGCTCTGCATGCGAGGTGAAGCCTCGGTAACCACAGCTTTCCTGGCCCCCAGCATGCTCCACCATTCACTCTTGTCCTTTACCAGCTCCTCTTCTCATCGTGGTAAAAGAAAGCCTTTCCCAAACTGCTTACATTTATTTATAAGTCCATAACAGCTCGCTGGTCCAGGAAGCAGGGCCTGACCTCTGCTGTCCTCTCTGAGTCCTCAGAGAAGCACCAAAGGATCTAGGAAGGATGAGCTGCTGCATTGGATGTCTGCCCACATAGGAGATGGAGGAAGGAAGGGCAAAGTGAGCTCAGCGGAAACCAGGTACCAGAGAGCAAATGTGCCTTAACAGAGGGTAAAGTCTCTGAAGACTCTCAGCTATGAAAGAGTAAAGAGTGGTAAGGACAGCTCTGTCTCATGTTTGGGAGGACGGTATCCACTGTAAAGAGTTGTTTTCAGCTTACCTAAACTTTTCACATCCATCCTAGTCCAGGAGTAGACTTCCCTCCTCCCTGCCGCCTTGCAGAGGGGCAGACCCAGGCTGCACCACCATTTGCATTGTACCGGCCCTGCAAACAGCTCTTGGTGCATAGTCAGCCCAAAGAGTTGGGCTGCTTTTGTCTTTGGGAAGAGGGCAGGAAACATGCCAGTGCAAATCAGTTATCAGAGAAGCTTCTTGGTTCAGATTCCCACAAAGCACATTCAGAGCCACCCCTCTGGCTCCAGCTTTCTGCCTTTCCCAGGATGTGCATTTCCTCCTGCACATCTATTAACTCTCCTCTCTGCTCTCACTGACCACAAGCACAGACCCCATGGCTCCTCTTCCCAAGGATGGCTCTGCCAGACCCACCTTTCCTCTTATCTTGATGAGGATGAGTCCCGAAGACTGACTGAAAGCTGTGGAAACAGCCTGTTCCCTAAGGGGACCAGGTGTGTGAGCCTATCTTATTCACGTCAGGTTTAGACCAAATACAATTACTTTAGGAGAGAAAAATGCACAAACAGTTCTCTTAGTTGAGAAACAAAAGGCCTCCAGTGGCCAGTTTGTCCTTGTCACCTACTTGCTAGGGAATTTGCAGAATGACCTGAGACATTAATTTGCTCCTACCTGTTAATACCATAGGCCAAATCCTTGGGGCCCCTGGTCCACTGTCCTGCCCAGAAGGGACTGCTGGCAGTGGGACTCCATCAGCCTCTGCATCCCATAGAGGGACTGGGAGGATATTCCTTCCGTCTGGTTTATGCTCTTCAGGCACGGCTGGCATGGAGCAAAAAGCAGCTGCTTATAATACATTATCTAATGGTTAGCTTCAAGCACCAAGCTCTGTAAAGCAAATGGTCTTGTTCTATTATTCAGCAACTGCAGATTTATTTGCCCTGAAAGGGCTGGAGGCTTGCAATAGTCACTTTGCCATCAGTCAGGAGGGAGGGCAGCAGAGCTAGAGGGGTTCACCAGTCTTTGCAGGGGTAGGGATGTGACCTCTCTCTCACAGGGGTTACCAAGTGCCCATCCATCTGGGCTGCTTTCAGCTGATGAGCACTGGAAATGGTCCTGCAGCCATTCACATCCTTTGGTTGCTGTGTCACACCAACCCCATTGAGACAGCCAGGGTCCAGGACCTAGGTGCAGTATCATTCATGGAATTCATGGACAGGACTGATGCCCTCTCCAAGCTCCCACAGTGGCCTTCTTCCAGCCTTTCTTGGGTTATTTTGTATCTGTAACTTGTATCTAATGAAATGAATTTTAATTTGCAGGATTCCAAAGATCATTTTAAAGCAGCTTATCTAACACTCTTCTCCTTCCCTGTTTTTCCCTAAAGTGCTTGCGGGTGATGCAGAAGGCTGCAATAAGCCATTCTCGAAGACTGTCTCAGATGAAACTTCCTCACATGGGACAGCACTACTCCCCATGAATTTTAATGGGCTCTTCTAAACATGCCCTTTTGCTGTACACATGAGTTCTGCAGGGGAATAATACCCAGCACCAGCTAAGCAGAAAGAACAAACTGGATGTGATCCTGCAAATTGAAAACACTGCAATAACATACTGAAAACGCAGATCTGCTGCCTCGATCTTGGAGCGGAGGATGCTGAGAGCACAACAGGTATTGCCGCAGTACACAGCGGAGGTTGGAGCCATCTTAAGATCACATTTATGGATGCTTGGATGGCCTCTCATTGAGGGTGAGAAGGACATTTCTCCTTCCCCTTGGATTTGCAGCCTGAGACCTTCTCCTAAAGGTAGTTTTGTGTGCTGCATCTTTCAGTGCATTGCCTACTTCTGATTCTGCTTTTCAAAGATGCATTTGGAAAAGGTGGGAGCAAACCAGGGTTGACAAGTGCTCAAACCAGCAATGAATGAGCACTTGTCCAGAAAGCAGAGACCCCTGCTCAAGTCCTTCAGCACAAAGAGGCTCAAATCCACCCCCAACTCTTTAAATGTAGGCACCAAAATTCCCCACAGCCTTGCAAAACCTTTACCTCAGGGTCTGACCCCATCATCCCTGCCCTGTTGAGACTCATTTTCCAGTGAACATCTAAAAAGGTCAATGGTTTAGAAATCTCTGCCATCTCTGAACTTCTTGTATTGGACTGCTCTAAAAAGTCTTTTGCTGCCCAAACTCCTCATGATAACCCAGAATCAAAAATTCTGGTGGATGCTTTATTTTCTGCACAGAGCAGCCACAGCTTTCATGTAAAGCACTTGTGTGCGAAGGGCAGAGGATCTGGCGGGGAGGCCTCTGAAATCCCTGCCTGTGCTCCTGCCAGCTGCAGAGGGGGATTCAGCAGAAAGGTTCCTCTGGGGAAGGCAGAAATCACTGCCGCCGGGTTGTAAGCAGATGAAGAGATGCGGTCTGGCCGAGCTCCTGCAGGTTTGCAGGTAGTGAGAGCCTTTGGGTCAGCAGTCGTGGGTGCTCCCATCCACCTGCCCTTCAAGTCCCTGCTGGCTGGGAAGGGCAGGGGCCTGAAGGGAAGAGGAGGAGAGGCCCCAGGTTACAAACCAGCAGCACGGCCCCCAGGTTGGGAAGAGGAGCCACGGCAGTCACAGCCATGGTGCAAGAGCATCCAGCCCAGCGAATCACATCACAGAAGGCTGGTTTAAGTACAATGATGAGACATGAGAACTTGACATGGTCACAGCCTTCACTAACTGGGGACAAACTCCTGTCCCCATGTTCTTGTCTTTTAGGCTGCAAGCTTCTGACTATCCCCATTCAGAAGGTCCCCGGCACAGTAAGGTTTCCCTCCCTGCTCTTAGCACTTACGTTTTGCCATTCCAGTAACCAAAATAATAATGGCAAAGATTCCTTAGGATTATTGCATTAGAGATTTTTATTTTAAGAGAGTTGCCAGCTGCCTACCTTTGTCTGTTTGCATACATTAAATATTAACAATCCAGCCAACATAATGCAAAATTTAAAAGGCCTTTAATTCAGGCAGTTATGCACCAGTAAACCAGAAAATCCCAGCAAATTCCCAAGATTATCAGTCACCAACATGTTTGAAGAGCAAGCAGCCATTTCAGTAGTCCATTACTGTTCTCCAAAATCCTTTGGTGGCCTTTCAATTTCAAGCTTAGCTCCCATTTTCAACTTACCTCCTCACTCCTGATGGGATGCGGAACAAGGCAGAGTAAGCAGCCATAGACCTTGGGAGCTGCTGACCACTGGGGCTGTGTGAGGCTGTTGAGGGGTGACCTTCTCATGCCTCTGCTTTGGGGATTAGCACCGCTGGAAGCACTGACATCCTCTGCCTTGGCACCTGGACTAGGGAAAGCCCACCTTCCTTCTTCCCTTCAATCTCAACACAGATCCTCTGCTTGGAGGCCATTGCTTGCTTGCTGGAAGGAGCAGAGTGTTTCTCCACCCCTCACACACCACCTGTATCTCCCTGCATGCTGGGGAGCACGAGGTATGCGGAGATGTTCTCTCCAGGTTTCTTCACCCTGTCTCTGTTTTCTGGCATGTTCACAATGGTCAACCACAGTCTTGCACTGGAAAACCAGAGGCGAGTGAACCAAGCCCATCCCAGCTCTCACTTGTCCATCTCACAGATGGCTGCTCTTCAGACAGTCTCTTCCTCTTGCACATAAAAAGTGAAGGTGATTCTTAATCAAAATCAATAGAGGAGGTTAATTAAATACCTCTGCTCAGCAATATATCAAAGCCTCCTCCTCAATCCCAGTGTGCGTGCGGGTGATCTTTGCCTGCCTTGCCCAGTCAGATCAGTTTGACAGAGGAAGGGCTGAGCAGGGGGGGAGCTTAGGGAAACCAGCAGCAATTCAGCTCTTCTGATTACTAAGGGCAACACAAGTATCATTTCAATAGATCTTATGCTTCATAAAGCAGCTACAATTTATTCCTAGCCCAAAGCTATTTACCCTGCATGGGAGTTTTAATTCTTTCTGCAGAAAAAGACCTGGTAAAATATGAATCGACTTTTGGGGTGCCACATGGGACTGCACAAACTCTGGTCTTTGCTCTCTTGAACCCTGCCTTCAAAGGAAAGGAGGAAGGGAGACGGATGGTAGCAGTTCAGGGACCTATATGGGCTGAGTGAATCCTGAGGGTTGGGGGCTGCAGGGAACATGCTGCCTCTGAGAGCAATTACCCAGGATCCCAGCAGCTGCTTTTCCAGTTAAAACATCTAATAGCCCCAAGGAACACTGCAGACAGGGGAATTCAAACATGCAATGTAAAAAGCACGATTTTTGAGCTTGCATATTTTCTTCCATGTAATAAATGTATTTTATTCTGCAATAAAAACTAGATTTGTTTGAAGCATGTGTAACAATAACTTGAGGATAGCTCAGCTGTTCTGCTTTTCCAGCCCTGGGGAGTAGCAGCTCTTCTGCACCTCTTCTCTATGGCTGCTGAGATGACATTGGCTACTGACGAGTCCCTGTAGAAGGGCCCATGAGTGGATCCTTTAAGTCAAACAGCATGTCCTACTGCAGTCATGCAAAGTAATGTTGCTCAGGTCATGGAACACTGAGCATGTGACATTAGGAATGCTGTCCCTTGGTGTCTGTGTCTTGCTTACCAAAGATCCTGACTTTGGCTTGTACTGATGTGTGTGTAGAGAGGATGTGAACCAGCCATCCTGCTGTAAAGTCAGGATCAACAATGTGAACAACAGGTCTCAACATATCTTTTCCTAAAGCATCAATCTTCATGGATTTTAATTTAGCAAACCAAGAAAGACCAGTTCAGTTTGCAAGAAGTTGACTAAAACAAAAGTTTCCCTGTGGAAAAAGATTAATTAGGATAGAAACAAGGACAAACAAGCAGCAATGCCTTGGGAACCATCCCAGAAACTTCAGTGGTTTGTTTTACAAGTCTTTGCAGTGCAATCTGAGACCAAATCTCCCAACCATTTGCTTCATCAGGAGAAATGTGATGCTCCAGCCCTAATATGGACTAAAGCACATTTTTAGGGGGTGACTTTGTAGATACAAGTAAATCTTTTGGCCTGCTCAGTTTCTAGGATTTAATGCAGTCTTTCCATACCCTGCAGAAGCACCCCCAAAATAGAGCAGCAGACTGTCTCAGCAGTGAGCAGCCTGGAAAGCTGCAGCATGGGAGGAGATGTACTTTCCAGCCAGGGCCTTGCTGGAGTGCACGTATAAACATCAGTAATTACAGGCAAAGCAAGCCGGAGTCCTTCCGTGCCTTTGTGCTGGGTACCACCAGGCTTACCAAGACACTGAAAAGTCCTGCTTTGGCTCTCAGGAAAAATAGGTCTCTCCAGATATGGAATAAAGGGTCATAAAAATCAGCTACTGCCCTCTCTTCCCTGCTTCAAACATAACTAGTCTGCTGGGGAAAGCTGCACAGAGCAGCAGCTCCCTGGTGCTAAGAGAAGGCACCACAGCAGCTCAGAGCCAAGCAGGTTGTACAGGCTCCAGCCCTTGGGGAACACCAATGCAAACACAGACGAAACTTCTGAACACCCAACTGAGCATCTCCTGCCCAGCCGTGCTGTGTGCAGGTCTCCTGGACCAGCCCCTGCTTGGGCTGGGAGCGTGAACTCCAACAGGAATTTTTCCCAGCAGCTAAATGTTGCACTAATGCACTTTATACGTACAGGCGGGATGCTGAGTCACTCCAGAGCACCTTCCCTCCAGTTCTCACTTGCTATGTCGCTGTCAAGGAACATCAGCTCCCTGCCCAGACCCCGGGGCTCACTCTAGAAATAAAAGCACAGTGTTGTGCGTACTTGAGCTCATGAGTCCATTAGCTATATTTAGTTCCCATCTTCCCAAGGATTTGCAAGAAAATGGATGAATGTGCAAACTTAATTGCAAGTTACATCCTATAGATTCTGACAGTTATGTTCTCCCTTGAATTATGCCTCCAGGATACAGTTCTTTTCAAGTGTATCTAGTGTTTAGTTACTCAAAATGACTGCACACCATGCTGGACCTCCCCCAGTCACCCTCAGGCACTCAGCATCAAAGCTGCAGTCTCGGAGCTACAAAGCTGAGTGCAATGTTTTCTACCAGCTCTTCATTGTAACAGACTAGTCAACACATTACCTGGTTAAAAAGCAGCACAGTAACTACTATCAACAAGCCTATGGAGAAGTAGAAGATGATCAGCAGATGGAAGGCAAGCTCTTGTTGGTTTACTCAGTTTTCAATTTATATTGAACCCTGATGTCTTTTTCTGACTGTGGCATCCCAAAACAGCATCTTTTCTAGTTAAACCTCATTATTTGTGATCTGATCTCTTTCAACTCCAATTCAGAAGAGGCTAACAGGAGGAACACACATCTAAAATGATAAAACAGGCAATTCAGAAGAGCCCACTTCTGTTGCTGCATTTGGAAGACACCTGCTTGACCTACCCAAGTTATCCCATGTTCAGCTACTTGTATCTCTGCCAAAATTAAACCTGCTGAGCTTAGAATTTCTATGCTATTTGTTGGTCTGTAGTAGGAATTAAAGGTCATTTCAGGAAAATTAGCTATTTTCAATGGCGAGATCAGGGAAAAACTACACATTAACAGGGATGAGATGGATATTGGAGAATAAATAAAAAAAGTAAGGGATTCATCTGACATTCTCAGGTTGCACCTCTCTGTAGATTAACAGGAGAGAAGAATTAGGATTTTATGGGAAAACATTAATTTTAGCATTTCATATCAATCAGATGCTTGATTTTGCAACCCAAGTATCCTTCTAACAAACTAAAGGAATGAAATTACACTAACTACACTGGCTACAGTGCAGTCAGGATCTTGGGAGCACTCCCACTGATTGGCACCAGTAAATACTTCCTGCAGTTTGGGGCTCTTCTTGATCAATGGTATAAAACCCAACACCTAATTAAAAAGGTGAGTACGAATTTCTAAAAGCATCCATACAGTTTGCTGGGGAATAAGCATAAATTTAACAGATGGTTTTGCTGTGTGATCATACCCTGGAGATACCAAAGGTATCCGGTGATTTTTCTACGTGATGAACTTTCTCCAAGGCTAAGGGACCTCAGCTGGATTCATCACCATCACCATCACCAGGAGAACACTGTGGAGGAGAGCCACACTTGCTGCACACTTACTGCTTGATGCCACTGACTGCACGCTGCTGTCCAGCACTCTTGCTCCTGCTCCCCATGGCATGCTGCAGTACTGAGGAACCCTCCTTATGGAAATCTTTCTCGGTGTTGTCTGCATTGAGAAATCTGCTCTATTGAATTTCCTGGGAAAAAAATGCCACATTGCAGCTATTTGATCCATCCCTGGTGCAGCCAGCTTGGTGCATGTGCCTTGGTTCTTTGGAGTCTCCTGTCCTCATGGGAATGGAACAGTAGCAGGGGGTCACAGGGAGGAAGGCCCCAAAGGGTTCTTTGGACAGCATTTGCAAAGGAAAAAGAAATAGGGTAGCTCACAAAACCAGGGCAGTCCCTTCACTGGAACTTTCTTTTGGCAAATAACAAACCCCTGCACAGAGTAAGCTTGATGTGATGCTCTGGTATAGTTTGTCTCCATCCTTGCCCATCTCTACCTCTTGTGCATCCCCAAAGCAGTGATGGTCCCCTCTACCCTCCATGGCAAAGCTGCAGCAGGGAAGAAGCTGCTTCAGCAGCTAAATGTTCCCTACTCTTGCTAGAGGATTTTGTCATTCAGTCCAACATATCCAAGGATTTTCACTGAGCTAGACCAGTATTTGGAGCCCACACACCAAGCCTCTGTATGGAGCAGGACCACCAGACCCAGTATTAGTGGGTGTCCTGACCTCACACACAGCACCTACCAGAGTTTGCATTGCTGCAGAATTGGATCCATTTCTGACCGTAACAGCAAGAAGGAACCAAAGCCATTTACTCCTGTGTTATGGAAGACAGGACAGAGGGGAGCTATAGGGTAAAAATGGTTCTATATTTAAGGCCTGCATTGGGTTGTTATGGCAACAGGAATTCCAGCCACCACCATGGGCTCCTCCGAACGCCTCCCCGCTATCCTCTGCGGAGCCCAACTCTGCATCACTCAGCAGCCGCCTGCCTAACACTTGGGCTGAAGGGGAGGGGAAAGGAATGTGCAACTCATCTTGTCACAGAAAGCTTTTTCCTCCAGAAGTGAAAAGCAAATGAGAAGAAAAAGCTTAAATAAATATGCCTACAGATACGGGCACTGAAAGCCAAGTCTAGCAGCAGAAAGGCTCAGACCCTCTCAGCTGATGGACCCAGCAGGGGGTAGGAGCCACCAGCACAACAAAACTCACTTGATGTGTCCCCAGAGGAGACAACCACATGGCTCTCGATGAAGGCGAGGTGCCCAGGGGGTTCGTCCCACTGGGATGGGAATGAACCCCTCCTTCCATACCCACTGCTGGTCCTCACCAGGGCAGACCTGAGGCTCACACATATGCTAGCAGCAGTCTGTCTATCATGGTGCTACTTCTCCAAGCTCAGTGTCTTTTTTCCGACTGTTGAAAGTCTGCATTTCATCCATGCAGCAATAGGAGTGACCAGAGATAAAGAAAACAGCCTCTAAGGAGAGACGGAAGGAAACAGGTCAACTAACTTGTAAAAACAGAAGGCAGAGCGGAGATGGGATAACAGTTTTTCATTCATAAAGATTCCTGTAGAAGAGAACAACAGCTTGATTTCCATATCTGCTGAGAAGCAGACAAAAATAAAAGGATGGAAGGATTAGGATGGCTGCTGGGAAAAACCTTCAAAGCAGAAGTATAGCAAAGCCCTGGGGTAGATTGCCCAAGGAGACATCATTAGGACTTCCAAGAACAAGGTGCTTCATCATCTGTCAGGGATGGTCTAGACATATTGATCTTGGCTTGGTACAGGAGGATGGATTGTCTCTTCCTGCCATACAGAGCTGTGATGTTTCTATGAGAACCTCATGTGTGCATTTGCACTGTTCTTACACACACCACAGCAACCATTTACAGCAGTCAGAGTCTTCTTACCTGCAGTGACTGGAATTAGGGCTGGTATTTCGGGAGGCAGCTGAGGTTCCTATTGTCACCCCTGGGATCATCTCACTTTGCACACTCTGCAGTTTCCAACTTGCCTTTTCATAGCCACACCAGTCCAGATGCTCCGTGCCCCCAGCAGCAGCATTCACAGATCTCTGCTCCATTTCCTCTCAGCTGATATCCTTAAATTAGCAAAACCTGTTATTAACCCATCAGTCACAACCCAGCACTTAGAAATGGCTGTAATGCAGTAACACCTTCCCTGAAGCCCATCAACTCCTGTTTTTCTAAGCTGCTTCTGTTAAACAGCCTTGCCTGTTCTGGAATTGACAGCAGCTCATTGCATTCTACCAAGAGTCAAAACTCCTTTGCTTACTGTGTTAAAGAAGTCAAGAGACTGCACACAACGTCCCTGTGCACCTGAATGGCACGCACTTACTAATGAGGTGTAAAACCAATTGTACTGTTGTATAAACCTCTTTACCTCGCACGTCACACCAGCTCTATGCACAGTGGTATGACCACGCACAATGTGCAATAGCTGCAAGCCACAGACACAAGGCAGCGCCTCTGTTTGAGGCACTCAGCCCTCTTAAACACAGTGTCCCAAGTTGTCCAAAAGCTTTCTTTTCGGTAAATTCAATTCTGTGAACGTAAAGCTCAGATTTATTGGTAACCAAAGCATGCAGAAGAGGTGCACCAGCCCCTGGTTACATCCATGTTCAGCTTTGCAGCTCCTCCTCTGCTTCTAGCTACTTTTTCTAATTCACCTTGAACTGCTGCCACAGCTGCAGGATGCTTCAGGAGAAATAGGAGAGGCCAAAAAACCGCAGGGCCTACATCACCCTAAAAATAACCCCCAAGAGGAGTCAGAGTTATTAAAATGGTGAGTAGACGAACTCACGAGCTCTGTTGGTGAGCCCCCAGAAAGCACAGAGAGCAAAACACAAATCAGTGTCAGCACCGCTGTGGTGACAAATGCCACCATCCCAGATCACACACAGCACCAAGTACTAGAGCTGGCTGTGAAACAGCCTCTTGACAGTGAAACCGCAGTTACTGCAATGTAAGACAGAGGAAACACAGCCCATCAGCAGTGCAGTGAAGTATCAGATTGGCCAGAGTTGGGTATTTTTGTTCTCGTTAATAAATAAATGTAAAGAAATGTGATGATTAAGTGGAAGCAAACCAACTCTGTTATCAATACAGGGTGCCTATGCAGTACATTAAACCCAAGTAATTTAAAGAGCAGAGAATATCACATAAATAATTGATTCTCTTTTGGTAAGCACACTGCCACTTTAGCTGCCTGAGTCCTCAAGAAGGGGGCTGCTTTGTAATTAAAATGTAGGCTTTTACAAATGCACGTGGGCCTTTAATCATTCATATTTGGCTTGGTTGTGCACTAGAAAGAATAAAGCGGCTTTCATCTGCCTGCAGATTACACCCAGCAAATTGGCAGGGCTGTGAATGAGCCGAGGAAGTCTGTGTTGTGATGAGAGCGTGTTTTGGTTCCCTGTGCAGCACAAAGGCATCTGGGAAGATGCATTTGCTGAGGTCAAACCAAAACCAGAACAAAGTGCTGGAGAGCCAACACGATGCAGAATCAATCTGCCTCAGTGCCTGTATTAAAGCGGGTGCTCCCCGTCAATTAGGGATATTATGAAGGCAGATAACCAGAGTGCAGATGATTTCAAAGGGTTTAATTGCTTTCCTCATAATGATACTGCAGGCATGAGCCTTCTCCCTCTTTGTCCAAACCTCTGTCTCAATGGGTGCTCCTCAGCTGGTTTGTGAGGTCTCAACCTGGCCTAGGAGATGGCAGTGCAGCAGGAAACTCTGCCCTGGCCCAAGCAGTAATGTCCACAAAGCAGATTCCAGTCCCAAATAAAGCTCTACTGTGCACAAAGTAAATCAAATGCATCCAATGCTCATTATTTTGAAATCCCTGGATTTGTACCTTAAGCTGCTGAGTCTTGAGAGCCGAGCACTGCAAAAACAGCATTTACCTACATGGGCGGCTGGGAGGCATAGGTCCATGAGCAGATCCTGGACTGCTCTGCCCCAAACTTCAACAGCTTCAACAGCTCACAGTGGACAATGACCAATTCCGCAGGTTTTGTATGTATGAAGTGGTCTAAGCCTGTCTCAAAGCACATCAATCACAGTATTTCAATGAAAATTAACAAAGGAATATTCAGGTTAAAACATCCCAGTGGCCATAACCCGTTCTGTTGAGAGCTTGCGTTCTACAGGCAGGTGAAAGCAAAGGAAGGGTTCGCAGCTGAGGTTCCGTGCTGATGACCTGTGGCTGCTCAGGGAGAGGCTGCAGCTGAACCTGGTGGCACCAAGCATCAAGAGAAGGTTCACATTCACCTCTGCCCAGTCAGGCACATCCACCTGCATGGACTAGTGCTGGGCCTCTGCCCTGCATCTCCCCTCCTGCTCCCAGCTGCACTGCTGCTCTGGCTTTTCAGACAGAAGTTTCTGGAGATGCCCTTTGATGATGGCGGCCTCCTTCTCCACTGCACAGCAGCAGAAATTCAGGTATTCAGGGGCTAACATACAGTCTTGCTGCAGCAGAAATGCATCCAGGAATGCAAAGTCTTGCTGCAGCCACTTTGCATCAGATTTGCCCAGTTTATGTGTCTGCAGCTAGGACACCAAGCCTGAACTGATGAGGGTATGCACACCACAGAAATACCCTTCTCCTTTCCCAAATGCTTTCCCAGATTGTCCCAGTGTACATCCCATGCAGGCAGACAGCCAGACTGCCACAAATACAGCTCACACCCCCCTCAGAGAGCATAAAGCCACAGAGGACTCAACTCCCCACACTCTCCAATAGCCAGACAGTTTATCCAAACAGAGCATCAGAACATGGGGAACTTCAGCTTCTTTCTGGGCTTGGCCAGGTCTCTGATGGGGGGGTCAAGGGCCAGGACTGCCACAGTGATTCCTGGAGGCACCCAGGAGAAGAAACAGAGGAAGAAGCAGCACAGAGGAAGGTGATTGAGAAAGATTGGTGCAATGAGCAGGACGGGAACCCCAGGGAGAGCAAGGGTGCTGGGGGTGGTGCCCTACCACACCACCAGCCGCAAGAGCACTTGAGCTTCTGAGCCCATTCCTGCGAAGAAGAGGCTTCAGCTCCCTGCATCCATCTCCTGGCGTGACGAAGAGCTTGCAGCTCTCAGGAGGCTGAGGGCATTAGAGCTAGGCATGCTCATCGGATGTTTCTACAGAGTAATGTCAAATCAGCCTGCAGCTTATGCCAAAACAGGCAGGGAAGGAGGAAAGGGGAGCTGGGAAAGGTCCAAGCTTTAAAGCGTTTTGTTCTAGCTTTGACATTGTTTAAAAGAGGAAAACTGTTGTGTTGATAAATATTAATGGAGAAAAGGATTAAACAGAAGGGTAAAACGAAGATAAAACATCGTACCGGCTTTTGAGGATAAACCTCTCTCTTCGTCACAGGACAAGAGAATCCTCAGCAGACCCAGTTCTGCCCCGGGGAGGGGCAAGGAGAGGGCGATCATACCGGGGGGGCGCGGGTTTGGGGTGTCCCCAGGGCCGGGCCGGGCTCGCTCGTCCCGCAGCCCGCCGCCAGGTGGGGCCTTGGGACCGCGCTGCCACCGGCACCGGACCCGCAGCGTCCCCGCCCCTCACCGCGGCTCGGGCCGCTCGCATCCCGGAGGCGCTGGGGC
>JANRGW010040896.1:0-19443 GCA_024733675.1 Psilopsiagon aymara
GTGATAGGACAAGGGGTAATGGGTTCAAACTTAAACAGGGGAAGTTTAGATTGGATATGAGGAAGAAATTCTTTGCTATAAGGGTGGTGAGGCACTGGAATGGGTTGCCCAGGGAAGTTGTGAATGCTCCATCTCTGGTTTTGTTCATGGACAGGCTGGACAGATCCCTGCGTGACATGGTTTAGTGGGAGATTTCCCTGCCCATGGCAGGGGGTTGGAACTGGATGGTCTTAAGGTCCTTTCCAACCCGAACTATTCTATGATGATAGAAGTTTTCCTCTAATGTTGGAAGTCTTTGACTGGAACACTTAGGAGTGACTTCGAAAAATTAAGCATAGAAAGCATGTATGTGCTCATGCACACACGTAGTTGTATATTACACATAAATACCTGCAAGGCACTGTAGAATAAGTGATACAATAAATTTATTGCAGCATTAGGTCAAGTCTAAAGAAGAGAACAATTTTTAATGGTATCCTTTGGAAAAATGTGTCCTTTGGAAGAATATATCTGCTGCTACAGAGCTATATGTATCTTATGCTTTAAAGCAGGTGGAAAAAATGGTAACGGGACCTTTCCAGAGTGTTTATTGCTCTTCCAGAATTCTCTGCATTAAATGCAGGCCTGAATATTTACTGCTTTTTGTGGTATTCAGCCATGATCAATACCATAGAAAAAGATCCTGACCATTCTGTCCTTAATGACTTTGTGTGGGAGTGCACGGAGAGAAAATGACTTCGGGCAAGCCCTATAGCTATTAATACTTAAATAATGTGATCTTGCTTGAATTAAATGTGCCCTGTGTACTCCACACAAATAATTGTATTAACACAAGGTAATTTATTTCTCACTTTCTGGGGGGGAGGGTGAATAGAGAAGGGCATTCTTTCACCCTCTGTTTTTATTAATTTTTGTATTGCTTAGTACGGGAGAAAACCAGGTTGTATGGTGAAAAAGTTTTAACATTTTTATTTAAAATATTTGTGGTTTAAAATTTAAGTCTTGGATCTTCTGTTGCAAAAAAACTTGTCTTTGTCAATGAGACAAAAGCTGTATGAAACTGTGTGCTTTTTCTGTCTTATTTTTAATTCCAAGCAAACTTACCTTTAAAAGTATCAGAAGCATATTACTGGTGGTAAGAGGAATTGTGATGTTAGTCTAAGAACCACTTTCATATGATGGTAACTAGCATGTGCAGACCAAACAGGGTTTGGAAATCACTGAGCATAGAGGATCCAATAAAACTTGTGAGCAAAAATCTTGCTGAAAGGATCAGATGCTGTTAGAACTTCACCTTGATATTTATGCTGTAAGTTCATGTGAGATTTATCCATTTTAAGCTCTGTCCAGGAGATATTAATTCAGGTGTGAGTACTTGCTTCAAGCTAGTTTACAATACAGTATGTCAAGGTGGAAAGCCAACAGAGAAATGGGTTCATCAGGTTTTGAGTTACAGGAATCTGCTGAAAAGCTGCTGAGATAAGGAAATCTCAGTAGAATCAGATGACGTCAGAAAATAGCTGATGAAAATTATTTTAAACTAAAAATTAGGTAATATGTCTCTTAATATTTCAGCGAAATCTTTGGAGCAAATGCCACTCTACAAAAAACTATTCTAAGGTCCAAGTGTGAGGTGGTCTACTGCTTGCTCAGCATGTTCTGGGAGGGAAGCAAATAGGAAAGAATAATTACCTTTAAATTAGTGATCCAAGAGTGCAGGTAAACTCTTACAGTGTGCTTTGATGATGGTGTGGAGGAGTCTCCGTGGCTTATTGTGGACTTTGCTAGTATGAGCTGTTCATTCTCATGATTGCTTTATAGTTAACTTTGAAGTTGCCTTTTAACTTGTTCTAAATAAATTTCTGACAGATCACTTATCATACAGACCAGCATGTCTTAGAGCAGCATATGTGTTGATCAGAACTTTTTTTTTCCTCCTAAAAAAAGAAGACTGGTTTGTTTGGACTCATTTTCTAAGTTGCTAAGTCTGCGCCTTTCACTCTAAGCAGAAACTGTCTACTTTCTTTAGCTGTGGTTGTAGGCAGTGATAGGTGCTTTATCCTGCCTTGAATTAATGACTGAATGGTAGGATGATCTTAAGGTCCTTTCCAGCCCTAACCATTCCATTATTCTAAGGTTGCCTCCTCATGCCCTGTGGAAGAAATAGGAGCATATTCAATGCACAGTGTCTCTGTCTACCTAGAAATCGTAGAATTATGGGTTGTAAGGGACCTTAAAGCTCATCCAGTTCCAAACCCCCTACTGTGGGCAGGGACACCTTGCACTAGACCAGGGTGCTCGAAGTCCCGTCCAACCTGGCCTTGGACACTGCCCAGGATGGGGCAACCACAGCTTCTCTGGGCAACTTGTTCCTGTGTCTCACCATCCTCATAGTAAGGAATTTCTTTCTTGTGTCTAATCTAAATCTCCCCTCTTTCAGTTTGAAACCATTCCCGCTTGTCCTATCACTACATGTCCTTGTAAAAAGTCCCTCTCCAGATTTCTTGTAGGCCCCCTTAAGGCACTTGGAAGACTGTTATAAGGTCTCCCCTGAGCCTTCTCCTCCCCAGGCTGAACAACCCCAACTCTCCTGTCCGCAGCCCCATACAGCCCTTTCCCCTGTTACTTCCATAGCTCTCCCTTGCTGTTGCACTAGGATGATTTTCACCTATAAGGTTTAGTGTACCAGTTGGAAAACTGCCATAACATCCTTAATGTGTTAATTTGTATACAGTTCTCTTGCTGTTAAGGAAAGCAAGTGCTTGTTCAGCCAACTTCCACTTCTGGGCAGTAGAAGAGGTGATGAGACTCTTAAATAAGTCCTTCGTTTGAAGGGTTATACAGTAGTTAATAAAATTTATGTTTCAGCAGCATTTCCTTTTTTAGGTTTGACTTGTTCAAGAAGATTTAAATACTGCTCAAAGAGTAGGCTTTAAGCGTGGGAGCTTGCCTGCCTGCCTTCAGGTATTGAGAAGCAGGCTCGTCTGCCTGTGGGGCTGGGGCTGAGTGACAGCCAACTCTGGGGCGTGGGCTTCCATTTCTGCTCCTAATGAGGCTTCTCTTCTCAGCTGTGGGGTGGAGATGCTACAGCCATTGTTTCAATAGGAAAGCTAGCTTCCTAACCTGAAATTACGTGGTGTGAACACTCTCCTGAGATGTCGTTTAAGGAGAACGGGAGAATATAAGGCAAAAGGGAAGAGTCGTGAGGACTTCAGAGGGGATGACTGGTGGAGGATTGCAGATTCGATCCAAGTAATGCAGATGAAAGCAGATGACTGAAGACAGTAGCAGACTGGAAGCAAAGAGGTTCGCACAAGGGTCTCTCTTTCTCTGGTCTTGCCACACTGACATCCAAAACCATCTCAGCAGTCTGAGGAGTACCTTCTGCTGTCAAAAATAATCAGTTGTAGTGCTGGTTGCCAGGTGGGATTTTTGAAAGACCAGCTGAGCTGGGTAATCAGTTGTTTTTAAACAGCGTGGTTAAACAGACAAGGAAATTAATACCTTCCAAAGGGACTGATATTTTGACTAAATGTGCGGGGAATAACCTGTGCATGAGCTCAGTTATTTTGCACAGTGCTGCGGTGTTTTGTCTTGATTTAGATGTTGAATGGTGTTGATTGTATCAAGTCACGTAAGTCAATTTAACATTGTTCCTCTGAATCCTGTTTACACGAGGGTTTGGATAAATCTGTCATTATCTCCACATTATTACTGTCACTGTATTTTAGAAATCAGGCACTCTGTTGACTCGTGAATATAATCTGTGCTGCAGCATGGCCTCTAAGGTTTAGTCTGTGCCATAAAAAGCATCTTCCCTGGTTCTCCAAGCATGCGGTAGCACACACCACTACCGTCTCTGAAGCAGATAATGCAGCTGATGGAGTGTTGTGTAAGACTTTGGTGAGTATTCCAGAAATAGCAATTCCTTTTATGCAGATAGGTCTTCCCAGTGGAAGCCCAGAGCTCTGGAAGCACTGCTTGGGTTGCTCATGCAGGTGCTGGAGTGGTAAAAGCAGCTTCTCCTTTCTCTCCTTGCACTCTGGGAGTTGTTGGGCTGCAGCTGCATGCCGTTAACCTCCCAGCATGGACCTGAGCCACAGGACTGGTCTGGATAAAAAGTATCCCTGCAAAAAAAGGAGTTAGTTATTACATACGCTTAGATAATGGTTTACCTGGCACAAAGAAGCAAATTCCTGGTCTCTTAGGGTTTTGAATGGTTCTTAACACCCACAGCACAACTGCAGAAATCAGGTGGTGTTTCTGCTCTATCTGCCGGAAACACACAGGATCAGATGCTGCTGATATTAAAATCACAGTCCTTTTTCAGGAAATCTGACTCGGTATCTTTCCAGGCCACCAAGTGCTATTTAAAGCACAAGCAGACAGGAAAGAAAAAAACCCCAAAATACTACAGAAGTGAACAAAAATAATCCCGAGTTAAAAGCAAAGCTAACAAACTTCAAGCTTGTTCCTGTGAAAGTAAAACCGTGAGTTTGAAAGCAGTGCAAGAATTCATTCCCTCAAGTTGTTTCTGTGGATTTCTTTCTGTAGATGCTTTCTTCAAAGTAGGATACTTTTCACGTTTTTTGTGAAGTCCCCAAAAGGTAGAAGAGATGTAAGTATAACTGAAGGTGTTTATTCCTCAGTAGAATCTCCTTAGATCTCACCAAGCCCCTTCTGCTTCAGAAGATGGGTGTGACTTTTGTTTTCTTTATAGCCTTTCCATGAGACCTATGGATTTAACAAAACCATTAGGGAAGAATGCTGAGATTATCTGTTGATCTATCAGCTTATATGGAGTGTCCTGGTTTGTTTTGGTTTTCTGAAGTAACTCCTACTTTTCACAAACATCAGAGCAGAAGCCAAATACAGGATGTACAGGAAGCATAAAAAAAGTTTCTTTTTTACTAGAATTAGTGAACTGTCGTACTATGTTTTCCCAGTTGCTTTTGCAGTGAAATTTGACTAATCAGTAAGATGCTTAAACTTCAAAACATGAAACTTCAGCTTATTGTATGGCAATTAGCTTGTAAAATATGCCTTTCTAGAGCAGCAGCAGAGCTCATGGCACATTCCTTTTCTCTGTGTGTTAAGGGAGAACAAACAGAAATGTGTGAAATTCATTTAGTCTTCTGGAATAAGGAAAAAAAAGCCCTGTCTGCTTGGGAAAATACAGAGCTCCTGTGCTTTGTATTTTGATGATGTAAAGTGATAATGTAAAGCCAGATGCATTGATCTTGAAGGTACATTTTATGGGAAGTAAACTCCCCAAAATATTTAAATCTATTTTGTACTGGAAATTGATTTTCTAAATTAGCTTTCAAAAGCACCATTGTTATTTCACTGACATAATGAGAGGTGTGAGATCTGCCTCCGCTGAAGTACACATAGCTCAGAATTGCAATTAATTTAGGAATGGATTTAAGCGGCACCCAAATCTGTTACGTTAATTAAAACATTTGAAAAATAAAGGCCATTTTGGTGACTGTTTTGTAGTTTTGCTTATGAGTAGCTACAGTGCTAATGTGATTGCTATAATCTAGTGACAGCTGTCACAAAGAATTAATTATTATTTGTCTTTATTCAGTATTTATTGTGTGTAAGTTGCTTGTTAGGATAATTACTCTTGTTTAGAGATTCTACTTGCCTTCCTGCCAAAGGTTTAGTGTCATATTTTGTTTTGGCAGTAATATCTCAAGTCTTTCACTGTGTGCATCCAAGTTTATACCTCATGGCTTGGTTGTCTTATTGTCTTCTTAAATACAAGTATAGTTCATTGTTAAAGATTTTGAGGTGTCTTTGCTGCTTTGCTTCCTTCTGTTGTGTGTTATACTTCCTTGTTCTTTGTTTATCTACCTTAAAAGACCAGTTATATCTCTTATCCTTCTCTGGCATGTATTTCTGGTTTTGTGATTTTTTTTTTAATGGCTGACAATAGAAGGAAAGAAAATGTGGGGTGTGTAGCCTCAGCCAGCTGACCCTTCAGCAGTTTTGCAGCGCTTACCATAATACAAACGTGGGCTGCTTCTAGGCATTTTAGCATGTCTGTCAGCCTGGTTGGTGGGATGTTTACTGCATGACTGTGGTGGCTTTAAACAACAAAGATTTTGGAACAAGGGTGGGTAGAAGAAACAGTGACTAGAGCTACGGCATTTCTTAGCTACTTAAGGTTTATTATGTTCATGAAAGTCACCAGACCTTGATAAGATTGAACACTGTATTGAGTTAATGAATGGCTGATAGAAAATTAAAGGCAGTAAAGCAACTTTGATGGAACAAAAAAAACCCTTTTCCTGCTTAACTGTAAGGTGTTTCTGATTGTGGAAAGTGCTTCATGTTGGTATCATTGGGTCACTGAATGCAAAGGGTGGTCAGGTTTGCTACCCTCATTAGGCTTTTGTCAAGACAGACACCTGCAAAACCTTTATCTTTCAACCTTATGCTTTTTTGCTGCTGCTATGACTGTACAACACGTTTCTGCAGACCTCTGATTTAAACTTAATTGCTGTCCATTGGAATATGGGTAAGTCTGGCGTATATTCAAGGAACTGTAGCCCAGGTTCATCCCTAGGACAGCAGCCAGCAGAGTGGTCCAGGGCTGCTTCCCAGCAGCATCCCTGCAGGGAAGCCACTCACAAATGTCATCTTCCATTGCACCACATGTCACTCCTAGAAGTTTGCTAAAGCACAACATTTGATCTGTTGCTTCAGTGTGGAGAAAAGCATTAAAAGAGAAGTGGTGAGAAACTTGACTGTGAGAAAGGGATGAGGAGAGTGCAGAGCATAAGGTGAAATAATGGGAAGCTGCAGCTGTCTTGCTGAAACTGTTGTTCTCCATAATTTTCCTTCTTGCACTGTCAGGATCCTCCCAGTCTGTGACATGATTTCTCATTTACTGGATACCACTCTTAGGTTGTTTTGATACTTAAGTGAAAATCTCATTGGAACACAGTTAATGTATAGGGCGGGAAATTACTGTTTGCAAGGTTTAGTCATTCTATGCTTGAGAGAGGATTTCTCGTAACTGTATTTTTTAAATGGCAAATTATCTTTCATTACATCTCTGAGTTGTAGTGTATTACTAGACTTGAAGAGGAATCTATAAACTTCCTTTAATTCTCAATGCTCAAGGGAGAAAAAAAAATCTAAAGACAGGATCTAATTTAGAATAAACAGATTAAAAACAAAAAGCAGAAATTAAGCAACCATTTTATTACTGGGAAGTCTCCTGTTGACTTGGAACAGAAACTGAAATTAATGCTTATCAGACAGAAAATGTACTTTACAGGTGTTCTGCCTGCCTCAGTCTTCCCAAATTCTCTTTCATGAGGAGTTTTTCTGCCTCCCGTGGCATGGCCAGCAGCCCTCCTCCTTCCACAGCCCCCCTGCCCAGAAGTATAAGCACTTTGCTCTCTTGGCAGATTGTAAGGATATGCTTCCTCCTACGTGAAAGGACCAGTAATGCATATGGGATATTTTCGATGAGGTTTTGCTGTCATTTTATGTACATGTTGTATAAAGTAAAAACAATGCCCTTATTTTTGTTTGGTAATTGCTCTAATTAATCTGGAAGCTATAACTGGCTATTGTCTTGGATTTAATTGTGATGTGATTTATGCGTTCAAAATACCTTGATTGCTGTTTACTTCCGGAGTTCGAGTGTTAATTCTTATGTGCAGAGCTCGCTATTGTCTCTTAAGAATAGGAAATGAGACCGTACGGCCTCTTCTTTGCATTCCAGGTGTTCAAGTGATCATAGAAGTGCTTGTGGTCAGCCTGACACCACAGTGTAGTGCCTCAGACAGCTTTCCCTTTGCTCTGCCAGGAAGGATCCTTGCATTCGGACAAAACATCTTAGAAGTCCCTTTTATTTATTTTTTTTTCACTTTTTGTTTCAAATAGCAGCTACTTTTTTCTTGTCATGGCGCAAACTGTGTAAATGGATCAAGCAAGATCATCACAGAAATGATGAAGAAATACAAACCTCAAATGCCAGTTTTACAATGTTAGGCTTGCAGTTTTCCTTTCACATTCATTTACATATTTGTTGGCACTGTGATGGCTGCTTTTATTTTGTCATATGCAGTTCAGTTGTAAATTAGATGTTTGGTTTCTGTCCATACTTAATTGTGACTGTATTCATTTAAGATGAATTCATCATTTAGGTGGTAGCTCCTGTTACAACTGTTGAGCCAAGTGGTAATGCTAATGTCAGTCAGTGATGTTCTGCCAGAGTGATGTATATGGTATATGTTTCATTGTCCTTAATGGGAACTGTAGGAAAGATTAATGGAATAAAACCGCAGATGGCATTCCAAGATGGCATTCCATTAAACTGGAAGCTACCAGTTTTCAATAATGTGAAGTTTTTTGATGGTGTTAGCTTTTGATCTTTCAAGACTGGAAACTGTCCAGTTTCATGTAAAACAACAGGCCCAGGCTTCCCAAAATGTTATTTCTTCTAGCAAAATCAGAGTAACAACACTAAAGATTCAGGAGGGGTTAGAAAATTTAAATCCTGCAGTAAGCCACCGTTTTCAGATGTTAAAGCATCCCCGGGAAAATACAGGTGTAGGATGGCATTTCTCAAGGTTGTTCTTATAGAAGTGTCCCTTTATTTGGGATTGAATTCAGAATAAATGAGTTTAACATCTTAAGAACATTGAGGAAATTCCAAATAGCATAATTTTCTTGAATTATTTAAATATACGTATTGCAATTCAGATTTCAAAGAGTGTAGGCACTTCAGTATGCTTGCAATGAGGGATAGTTATCTACAGCCTCCACATTCTTTTTCAGACTCTTTTCCATAACAATATGAACATAAGAGTGCATATAAAATCTTATGCTTGAATAAATGAAAATTTATTGTGTGTGTTTCCTCCAGTACATTTTAACTGTGATTTTAAAATGCCATTTAGTAAGTTTTGCAAATAGAATGTTTCTAAACATTAAACATAAAAAAAAAAAAAAAGGCACTTCTTTGTTAGTTTTAACAATAACTCACATCTGTACAAGGAACCTACATTATGGAATCATAGAACAGTTAGGATTGGAATGGACCTTAAGATCATCCAGTTCCAACTCCCCTGCAATGGACAGGGACACCTCACACTAAACCATGTCACCCAAGGCTCTGTCCAGCCTGGCCTTGAGCACCACCAGGGATGGAGCATTCACAACTTCCTTGGACAACCTATTCCAGTGCCTCATCACCCTTACATTAACAACCCTTTCCAGAAAGCTAGATGGTGAATAAGTATCAACAGGGTACAAGTACGCCCTTGTTTGCTTTCTTGCTGATTAACTGTGTTTAGGTTGTATTCAAGTAACACAATGAGATATTTACATACTTGTCTGTGGTAGAGAATTCTGTAATGTTTTTCTCATGTTACCCAAGAGGTTTGCTAAAAATAAACTTGAAAATAAGAATGATCTGATTCTGAAGTGAGAGAGATGGAGAAGGAATAGGATCACCATCAGATTCCTCTTGTATTGTTACTGGGTATTTATTTTTCAGTTTTTTCTGTTGTAACAATTAAGAGAATCATGTTAGCCTGAGAATTTATTTTTAGTTACAATTCCCAGTAAGATTTTTCATGGGAGCTTGCTCTTCTTCTCACAGGTGACTTTCTGAAGCCATTCTCCACTGTCCTTCAGGCAGCGCTGGGCTAGCACTCAGCACAGACTTGTGTGGAGGAGAGGGAGTTCAAAGAACAGCTATTAATCTGTCTAATGAATAAAATCCTTTGTAAGCACCATAACATTTTGAAAGGGAGCGAGTTCCTGCATACTCAACAGATCTGATTACCATGTGACAATTACAGTAGACTATTGTAGAGGGTGAAAAGAGGCCTTTAGAGACCTCGAAGTGTACAATAACGTACTGGAAGTCGGCTTTAGTTTATTGGCAATATTCAGTTCAAGGTTAAGTTTTATGACATCTCTTCCTTCTGCCTATGTTCAGCTCTTGTTTTATTTTACAGTGCTAGCTTTTATGAAAGTTAATTGTGTTTGGTTTGACTTTTTGTTCCACCCATGCCTTTTTATTAGGGCAAGACCTAGGTACACTTCTGGTATCCATTTCCTGTAAATGACAGTAGACTGTTGGATGTCTGTAGGAACATTTCTCTACAAAGCTGTGTCTACCCTATGAGACTGAGCAGGACTGGCATATAGGTGTGAGCGCTGGCATGCAGTCATCCATCCGTACTGTTAGATTGCTAGGGTTAGTTATATACTAACGGTAGCCTCAAATCTCAGACCTTTTGTGAGTACTAGCTGTAGTGTGAGCGTGGCAATCAGCAGTGGCATCTCAGGTCACCTGCCTGTTGCAAGAGCTTTGGAGAGCTGAGAGGTAGGGAAAGGGGAGTGGTCTCCATGTGGCTGGCCCAGGAAGGAGTATCTATAGAAAAGGATGCAAAGAAAGCTTTTTTGAGAAGGCTTTGAAGAAGAGGAGTTCATGGATCAACTCAGGAGGTGAAAATGAATTGATGCTGTTCTTAACCCAAAGATCCTTTGTCCTGTCACCAAGTGTGTCTACATCCTTTTCCTGGCAGTCTTGTGTTTAGCGATGAGCAGGACCTCACAAATCTCTTCGCAGCCTTCTTTTGAGCTGGTGATAGCGTAGGAAGGCAGCAGTGGCTGTGCTACCTGCAGCTTCAGCGTTGGTTTGAACAGCACACCTGCACTGGGCCCAGGTCAGGTCACTGGGAATATGTCCAGGTTTTAGAACAGACAGGAATCGTTAAAAACAGAGGTAGTCAATCTACTGCTTTCAGACCCAACTATTAGAGAATGTGGTGTTCTGGAGGTACTTCAGGAGGTCTGGACCTCACAGTCAGTGTTTGAAATGCCAGGATGCAAACCACAGTGAGGCCTATTGCTGAGACCGGTCCTAAGGGTGGCATAGCTCATTGTGAGGCTCCAGATTTGCTCCTAATCTGTTATTATTGCTCCGGCAAGAAGAGGTTACCACCACAAGTATAGAGATTTTTGAATAAAACATTAAACTTTCACTGATGGATCTTAATTACAGCCCAAGGACTTCCATTGCACTCTGGTTTAGCAATGCATCTGGGATGGGCAGTCATAAACTCTGGAGTTGTAATTTACTACTGTTAGTAGTAATTAACTAGCTGTAATTAACTATAATCTAGATCATTTGTATAGTATCTGCACAGGATGGTTCTTTCAAAAATGAAAGAGGTTTGGTTTATTCTTCTGAAATTCACTTTAGGCAGACAGTAAACTTTGACTTGTTCCTCCTTTGTACAGTAAGTTATTTGAAATAGATACTTTTTATAGCTTGGCAAAAATAATTAGGAACACTGTAAATGGAAGAATTGACAGATACAGTGTGAGCCTAATGCTTTGTGCTCTCCCCATGTATCTTGAGAGGTTTTGCTTCTGTATAAAGGCAGATTTTGCTCCAAGAAGTAGCAGGCAAAAAAGCTGTAATGATGCAAGGAGTAGAAACTCCATGCAAAGGAGAATGTGTTCAAGCACTTGACCAGTATGTGTGCCGTGAAGGACTTTTCATGCTGAAATACTTGCAAGCGTTGGAAAGTTTGGAAAGGTCACCTTTGCTCTTTTCTAGGCGTTTTAAGCAGAAAGGTCTATCTGTAAGATGAAGTATCTTTCAGTGGCAATCTTTACATAGCCAATATAAGATTAAAAAAATTATTCTCAGTGTACTTTAAGAAAATGCTGTACAGTGTTTTATTCTGTCTTTTGATTCAGTGTCCAATTTTTATTTAATAGTTTTCACTTTCTGTTTTCCCTCACTGCTTATCCCACTGCCCACTGTGAGGATCTTAGTCTGGATAGGGTATTGCTGGCATTTTGCTTTGAGTCGGAGCCATTTTCTGAATGGACTAATGGAAAGATTAAAGTATATGGTTTTGTTCTGTACTTCTTGGGAAGGTGCATCGATGATGACGCAAAATAAATACTTTGGGAAACATTAAAATTTTATGGGAGACACTTGACCCCCGCAGTGTCTCTGACGTCAAGCCAGGGTGGTAGCAGCCAGCCGTGATGATATTTGAAAAGGCACAGTGTTCTGTGAGCAGTGATAATGTAAAATGCAGATTAGGTACTGCAGAAGGTTAAGAAAGAATATTTCCATCACCCACTGCATCACCTATCCCTGCTTTTCTAAGCAGCCAGTGCAAAGCAAGGAATAAGGGAATCCTTCGCTGGATAATTAATAAGTGCATCATGAATTCTTGTCTTTTGTCCTCTGTATATTGTAAAGATCAAGAACTAATGCTAGAAACTCCTTCTTTCTATTTGCTGGCAAAACTTGATCTATAGCTTGGTTAACTTATTACCTGAAATTGTCATGAAGAAATTGTGCTAATAAATTATAAGCCATGTAACACTACCATGTGTTTAAGCAAGGAAGTTACTGTCATTGAGGTTTTGATCTTAATATTTGTGCAATCTAGTCATATGTTAACATTTAGGAGAGTACCTCCCAAAGAGATTATCCACTTTTTTCTGTCTATAGCTGGATTACAGATCATTAGCGGTCTTTAGATTCCTGTGTATAAGGGGAATGCAGTGAGAACCGCGTACAGACACGATACTTAGTGCTGTGCTTGTGGGAAGAACTAAGTTGGTAAGCCACTTAGGTACTCAACAGATGGGGATAGACTAGGTTAAGCCTTTCCTGATATATCGTTGCCTTTCACTGAACACATAGGGTTCACTTGAGACTGAAGATAGACTTGTGTTTACGTCTGATTGGATATAGTAAACTACAGGATACAAATACAAATTTTCCTAGTCCTAATCAAATCAGTTTTCTGATTTGGACAGTATGCTGATTGTAATGCTGAATGTTCTTTGCATGAAGCCCTAATGTGTTGGATTTTTTTGTTAAATAGAAGACACTTAAGACAAAAGTTCTAAAGTTCTTATTTGGAGATTGTCTTGACCACCAGTGTGCAACTAAATGCCTGTGGCACTGATACAGAAATTTCCTGTGCCCGTCCACAGAAGCACAGAATAAAATCACAGAACAGTTGAGCTTGAAAGGGACATGAAGACATCCTCTCACCCATCCCCTGGCTCAGAGCAGGAGGAGGCAGACCAGCGTGCTCAGGACTTTGCCCATTCCAATTTTGCATCTCCCCAAAATCCAGAGAGACTTTGCAGTCTTCCTGGAGACCCTTTTCCCACATTTCAGCATTCTCATGGGGAGAAATCTTGCCTTACTTTTAAGGCTTGTGTCTGTGGCCTCTCATCCTTTCTCCTGGGAGCTGTGATCCCTCGTTAATCCCATCCATAAGGTAGCTGAAGACAGCAGTGAGGTCCGCCCTTGCTTGCTGTCAACATAGTGCGTGGTTTGGACCTAATCCCATGTGTAGGAGGGTTGGGCCATTGGGTGATGCCAGCCAAGGTCCTTTCAGCATGTATGTTGGCATCTTGAGTTGCTGGAAGCGCACCTTGCTGGTTGGTGGGGATTATTCTGCTCCATCTTGAGATCTGTGTGGACATTCTGGGAAACTCTTCAAATGAGCACTTTCTAAGTGAAAAAAAAACCAAACAACAAACAATGAAAAAACACTCCAGAAAATCCACTGACAAGGACTATAGCATCTTTTATTTTTGATGCATTACTCATTTATTAGTGTTTCATCGCAGTTTCCCTTCACTTTGAAATCTGGTAATATTTTATGTATTACATGTTAAAATATTTATTAGTAAGATGTATAATAATATTGATAGTAAATAGCAATATACAGATGTTAAATATTTATACATAATACATAAAATCTAAATCAAATCATAAAAACCAAGCATACATAAAAATGTTGAACTATTCTAGAGATTAATACAATAAAACTATATTGTTACATTTACGTAGCTTCAACGTGCCTTTTACTACAACACTGCATTTCTTGAGGGGAAGGTTATTTTTTAAAATTAACATAGGAAGGATCTTGCCTAGTGGGTAAAGGTGATCTGGTGTTTTTAACATACCAAATAGATCAGTCAGTGTATTAGGAAATAATAGGATTAGCTTATGTCTGACACCTTAGAAAAGGATTCAGATAGTTAAACTTAGTCCTTTAGCCCTCTTCAACAAAACTGTGTCGGGGAGGTTTATTCAGTGTTCTATTTAGAAAAGCATGTTGAGGGATGGGTACTAGAGCTCTAAATTGTTTTCCCACATGATGGCTGAATAAATTTTCTATCTGTAACAGAAAACTTTGACGTTGTTTTGCTATGATGTATAAATCTGTAATTATGTCCGGAAAAAATGTTTTCCCTAAAAGTCAGTAGAGAAAAAATAGAGCAGTATGATACTGGAAATATATTTTGTAGACTGCTTGTGTAACTGAGATCATCTCAGTGTTTGTTCACTGATACGTGATGCTTTTTCAGTAAAGGATTGCGTCACCCACAAGTTTTTTGCACCTTCTCTGAAAGTTCTTAAATAAGGAGTGGGAGTAAAGGGCTCAGAATGTGAGGGCTGTTTGCTGGATAGCATTTAAGCTTCTGCTGTCTGAACATTTGGGAGTTAGTTTCTGCCTATCACTGTGAGAATTGTATTGTTATGGTTTGTGCATTACAGAATTTAGCCATGCAGGGGTTTTTATAGCCATGTGCAATTTACCCATGTGAAGAGTAAAAGTGAAGTAATGAAGTAGAGAAATATGTGATTAAAATATCAATCCAATTCTCAGGGTACTGTATGCAGATATTTAATTAAGAGATTATCTGGATAACTGGAGAACAGAAATAACATCCGTTCTGAATTGCATCAAATGAATAATAACTCATGCTTCTCAAATGTTTAAGAGAGAAGAGTTGAAAGAAAAATAGAAGAGGCAAGGAAACGTTCTTGTATCATACTCTAGATGAAGAAGTCACATGGTTTTTTATAAAAGAGTAACTATCCCCCCTTATTTATTGACAAAGTGAATGAACAGTGGCATAGCCTTGTTTAAGTGCTCTTTGTGTTAAAAAATGCAGAAAACAATTCTGAATTAGAAATTGCTAACATTATTTGTCATGGTTGGATCAAGACAGCAAAAAGGAGTTTGTCAATTTCTTTGTAGCTCTCCGGTTTGTATATCAACATTCTTGCCTTCCCTGAGCAGCAATTGCTGATTAACTTTTCTTCACATTTCATATATTAGCAGCAGGGTAAGTTCATAAACCACCAAAGCCCAGTTATATTTCAGGGGAGACATTCCCTAAAGAGAGGTACCTGTGCCTTATCTGGGAACCTTTGGAGTAGTACTGGTATCTTAGCAAGCAATGAACCTTTTTAAGAGCTTTATGATTTTACAATTCAGTGTAAACCTATGATTTGTAGGTATAGTAGAAACAGTTTTTTGTGAAGGGTAGTTAGGTGTTGCCGGCTAGTGGATATTGGCCTATTACTGATTATGTTGAAATTAATTGGAGATGTCTCTGTGACTTTTTGGAAAGCAGCTCTGAGTGCCTTTAAATTTGCCATGATAATAATGGATTTTGGGGGGGATTGAGCTTGTTTCAGTGTGTCTGAGTTAGTGCGATGGTACAAGTGTTGCTTGGATGGGGAAAAACTTGATAGTCTGAATCTCTCCTTGCACTCTTTATTATTATGTCAGGACTAGTTTCTGTATTTTACTCAGGTATTGAATGCTCCCAAGGGCTGTAGATTGCTGTGATTCAGTGATGTTCAGTCAGGATACCTGATTCTCATTTAAAGTTTGTATATGCAATGAAGAGGTGGACCTGGAATTGTGGAAAATCCGTATGGGCTGAACAGGATTTTTTAAAACGAGTTTCTTGGTAGTATCACGTCTTCCTGGACTATTGTTTCTTCTCCACTCATTTTGTTTCCTTTAAAAAGATCTGTTGAGGTTGCCTAATGAAAAGGCTTGTTAATTTCATTTCATTTCAGTGTTTTTTATACCTTTGGCATGGTAAGCAGCATGAATCAAGAAGCCACAAAAAGGCAGCAAATAGAGATTTCAAATCTATGGATTCTTGCCTGGTTTATCCATTTCTACTAACCTGTGTGTGTGTCTCTGTACTGAGCAGGGCTCTGATGAAACCCTTTGGATATCACTCTGGCCCCCTCCAGCTAAGCCTGAGCTCTTTGATAACTGCCAGTTTGTTGTCTTTCTCTCAGCAGAGGTATATTGATTCCAGAGAGCTCAACATTTTTTAACTGTAAGATGCATCACTGACTGTTCGCTTTCAATTAAAAATTGGATTTTTGGCTCTTTCTGTTAATAAATTCTTCTGTCTTGTACTTCTAAAGGTGTCTCCTTGCTGGACACCTCACCTACACCATGCATTTTCAGGCTTCCTACCTGTCTCTAGAGAGATTTGGAGAACTGGGCAAAGAAGTGTTCCCCTTGTAGTCTTTTTCTTTTTTTTCTAACGTTCAGGAGAGCCTGTAGACACAAATGGGCTGTTAGGGGATTTGTGCATGTGCTTTTATGTAGTTTAAGCAGTAGTTCAGTTTACATCAGAACACAGTAGGTGGGTATCTTCAAACCAAGTATCTTCAAACTAAGTATCTTACTATGCCTTGGTGGCTTCCAAAATCTCTTTTTCCTATGGCCTTCTTTTCTTCAGTTCTTTTTGTTGGAAGAACATTTTAGACAGTCATAGCTCACACCAAAACTTCTGTGCAGGGGTGTCTCACTCTTTTAATTTTATCAAAGATGAACTTGCATCAGTATTCATATTCATGTTAATTTACTGCAGAAGATTTTTAAAACTTGTGAGCATCAGCATTTTGAGTTTACTGGCTGTAACTGGAGTCAAGGGTGAAAATATAGTGTTCACTCTGTTCTCATCTTCCTACGTTCACTGGTTTTCCAGATTTAGCTTAAAATGTATCTGTTCAGATGTGAATTTTGGGCACTTATCTTTTTGCATTCCAGTGTTATCAGTAAGTTTAATACTTCTGCATTAGGCATCATCCTTTCTGACTGCTATTATACCCCATGTGAAGATGCTCTGCTTACACATCAGTTAAATCCTGCAAGAGTTTGAAGAAGAAAAGTGAAATATGGTCAATTTGCTGGATTTTTTTTAGTATTTTGACAGTATTTATGCAAAGAGGAGACAGTAAAGACAATAAATTACTGAAGTCTCTTGAGAGAGAATTGCTTTTTCAATGTAAAAAGATCTGTGTTAATTTGGAGAAGAAATTGTGGTTTAGGGAAGCAAATCTTTTTTAATAAGGTCTTTTTAATGGATGGCTAAAGGAGACTATAAATAAGTTAATGTAGAATTATTAAAATATATAATTGATGTTTGGACAATTATAAATGCTTCCTTTGAAATACTACTCTACTAATGTGTTAGCGGGCAGGTTTTCTTATACATCAGCTGTTAGAGGATATCTACAATGTTGTTTTAGGTCGGGTCCATTTGACTTTTCTAGAGGAAAAAAAAAGATCATGGTATGTTCTGATCTCCTCCCTGATATGAACATGTGATGAAATACAATAAGCTTCTTACCTCTTCAGTTCAGTTTGATACGGGGGATCAGAAGTCATATAATAAATTTTTCATTTGCATTTCTTTCATCCTGCAGGAAAATAACATATGTAACTTTTAAGTTAGAAGTTAGTGCCATTAATTTCATTACAGATGCATGAGATTAGGATGTAATGTGCAGCTGCTTTAGCATTGAAGCTGTTCTTTATAGGTCAAGCAGTCAAAACAATGGTAAAGTAGGATGAACCCTTATGCCTACCTGCCTGTTGTGATCTCGTTCTCCATGTAGTCTCATTCACTTGCCTGTCATAAGCACAAACAAAGTCTGTTTCAGATGTGGTAAAGGTGATGGATTGCTTGCATTGCAGTCCATGCCATATGTTGCTTTTGAAATGCCTTATTTGACAATTGTAAAATGTGATAATATTTAAAGTTGACAGAGCTCCTTGGTTTATAGCATTAACCATTTGACATTTATTTGAGTAAATATAATGGATTTGCTTTCCTTCTGTTTAAAGTTTTCCAGAAGCATAAGGTTGATTTTGTTTCTTGGACATTAGGAAAGTGAAGTGTTCCCTCCTACCCTGCCTGTGGTTGGCACCAGGGATTGTCTCTTACCTGTGGGAGAGGTGGGCAGCGGTGGCCTGGAGGTGCTTTCTGGAAAGCATTGCTTTTCTCTTCCTGACCACAGCAAGGGGTGCTGTGGGTCCTCAGGCAAGAAGAAGAGTGTTCTTCGGCTTCGAATGTACTTGAGCTATGCCTTCGTCAAACCAGAGCTGTTCCTTGCACTGTCTGTAACCAGTGAATACCTTTTCCTGGGTAAGATAGTGTGTAGCACCTTGACTGCATTTTAAGTAATGGGGAGTATCATTAATAAAATACTGATTTTGTGAATAATATTTATATATTAATGTTCTAAAGCTACTTACTTTTATTTGAGCTATACAGTTTTGACCTAGTATACAAAATATGACTGATAACTTTGTAGCTTTGTATCAAGACATTTTAGTATCTTTCACTCATTTTGCTCTTAAATAATACTCAGTGTTTCCATCAGCCAGACTTAAGTTAGCTAGACTTATATACTGTTTTTCTCTCATTTCATTTTTCCTAGAAGTACTTCTGAACCTCACAAAAAAAACCTCCACTGCTGTTCTTTTGAAATTGTGATTTTGGCTTTTGAACTGTAATCTTCACGTGGCAAATTGAGCTGCTACGTTCCCTCTGGCCAAATCTGAGTTGTACATCTGCAATCTTTGCTTTTCTCTGGTACTGAGAAGTCAATGCAAGGTGTGTATTAACTGTCTACCTTTAGTCTTGCTGCTAGCTGGTAACCCAGATACTTATTTGATAGATACATTGTATGTCTCCTTGCTGTAATCTGTGGTGTGGTCAGGCAGAGTTTGGATGGTTTACTGAACACTTCACAAGAGCCCATTGCTGAGCTGTTGGGACACCTCATTCCACCTGAATACCCAAATTGCAGTCAAAATAAAGAAGTCAAAAGTGCTAATTCCTGCTTTGTGAGGTTTTCAGCGCTTAGGAGACCATTGCAAGAAAACATTTTGCTCTGGAGCAAATTGAATTGTCTTTTTTTCTTTTTATAAATATAATTTAAGACCTTATTGAAGACACACACATGTGACTGAGTCCATGGAGAATGCTGGTATTTCTATTACTTTATTAGTCAATACCTGCAAGCTGCCATATTTGAGGCTTCTGTTTCTTTCACCATTACTTGGTATGTATTTTATTTTACAGTGTTAATAGTAATGAATTAGAAAGCAATGAAAACTACAGTTTGCTGTAAGATAATTGCTTGCCTTTGCTACCTATCATACTGTGTTTTTTCACAGCCATTATTTTTGCAGTCTTCCTCATTGTTTCTAGCACTTATGGCCTGTCCTGGGTTCAGCAGTAGCAGTCATTTTTCTCCTTCTTGGTAGCTGGTGCAGCGCTGTGTTTTTGACTTTCGGC